>VZTM01031197.1:238810-281457 GCA_013400555.1 Jacana jacana
GCCTGCTCTCCCAAGCAGCTTCAGCAGGAACTCCCTCCCGCCCGCGCAAGGCGGAGGAATTGCGACACAGGGGCTGTTGCCTCACATCAGGCATTGCGTTGGGCCAGAGAAAGGTAGCAGGGGGGTGGTGGTGGGGATGACAATCCCTGCCAAAACCTCCAGAACCTGCAACCACACTCAACAGGAACACAAAAGGCTTGATGGGACACGCACCTCGCAAGGAGGTGGCAACTCAACGGCAACCTGCATCCTGCTGCTCAGCCCCAGGGTCACAGCGACGCTCTGGGACATGCCTCGTCTCCCAGCTCCGCAGCTAAAGGAGATGCTGCTGGGGCAACTGGCCCACAAAACAAGGCAACAAAGCACACAAACATCATTTTACAGAAGTTTTTATTGTTCATTAAGGAAGCTTTTGTGCAAAAAATAAAAAGAAAAAAAAAAAGAAAAATAATAATCAAGACAATGTTCTTTAGAAAGCAACTGCACGTGTCCCCCCACAGCAGGTCAGGTGCCAGGGTCCACAGGAAGGGAGAAAACTAGAGAGACTCCCAGCACTAGCACAGGATTTCCCCCCCTGTTCACCTCAGCTGACAGGTCACCAGCATGAATCCATAAACCTCCACTACTAAAAACCCAAGAAAATTAAAACCTTGCCAACCAGTAAGGGGCAAGTGTCCATCCATCCCCACCCTCCCCTCCAAAAAAAACCCAAACCAACCAAACCCCAAACATGTTAAGAGAACGCCATCCAGTTTATATGATCCAATACTGCACTACATGCCGTGGTGTAACACAACCCATACCTCCAGGGAAGCCACACTGAGGAGATCCCAGTTCCTATCTGGCCTATCTACCCCAACCAGGAGGCAGCACTGGAACCACCACACAAGCCTGCTGAGACAGAAAGCTCCAGGTATTTTACAGCTTTAGGGGTGATTATTTCTCCTTTTCTTCCTTATTTGTGAAGTTACAAATGCAATCAGCCAACACTGCCCACAGGTTTAGCATGTGCAGGTCGTTCACAATGACAAAGCTGCAGTCAGAGCAGCTTTTCCACTGAATTCATGAAAATCACTTCACCTCCTCCTAAAACGTTGGTACTGGAGCTCCTGCCTCCTCACCCAAGACCCCACAGGAACAGCAGCAGTTGCTGGCACCTTTCTGAACAGGCCTGGAATTTTCAAAGCTCCACCTCTGCCCGGCTCCTCCTCCTTCCCAAAGGTCTCCCCAGAGCTACTTTGGGGCCTCAGGTGTTGGGTTCTGTTTTGGTGGGGGGGGTTTAACATGATCAGAACTAAATAAATCCTGATAGGGGGACACAAGGTCCTGTCTCAAACAACATGATCGTGATTGTCCTTCTCAAGGCCCCTACACCTCAAGGGGGTGAGTTGTTTCCAGGCCAGCAACCTGCCCTGAAAGGCTTTTTGTTCACAAGTTGAGGCCGTTTCAGCAGGACACTGCAGAGGTGGGAGAGGGGCAGGTAAGCCAGCAGGGCTGCCAAGTATCTACCACAGTGCTCCTCTCTGCCACCTCAGGACACATTTCCCAATAGAAATGGGAACTCTGGCAAAAAAAAGAATTAATTTAAGAAATTATTACACTTCAAACCACTCGGGGCGAGTTTCAGTGAGAAGGGGTGGCAGCAACGGAGCCCACAAGCCTCACAGCATCCCCTGAAGTTTTAGATGACTGAAATACAGTGCAAGAAAAAATGCAGATCAAGGAACAAACTGGTAGTTTCCAATTTTAAAAAAAAAAACTTTAAAAATTCACATTTTTTCCATGCGTCCTGCCCTCTACTCTGAGCTCCCTGTTACATACACATAATTTCCCCCCTCCTCTATCTTCTACCAACCCAGCTTGCTCCACCTCCTTGGCACCCAGCTGGCTGCATGTAGGAAGCTGCAAGACTAAGCAGAATTGAGCAACTAGCAGTAAAAAAGAAGAAAAAAAAACCAGGAGCCATTCCTTAAGTACGCCAGCATGCTTCAAAAGACTGAAATGCCACCGTACAGGGCTTGACAGTAGTCATGCTTAGACTGAGTAGTCCAAGGAAACAATAAGGACACGATCAAAAGTTGAGGGAGGGTTTCCTTAGCTATGATAACACCACGTGGGGTCACTCCAAGGCAAAAGCACGGTCACTCATATGCAAGCACAGCTTTGTTTTGGTTTTGGGGTTTCTTTTAGATACCAGTGACTTTGAAAGTCAGCTGGGCACACTGTCCCTTCCTCTGCATCTGTAGAGCTTTGAAAATTCCAGCCAAAGGGGTTCCCAGATTCAACTTTTATCCCTTAGAGTTCCCCTAGGGTTACACAGAGAGTTAATATTCCAGCCAGGGGGTAAGAATGCAAAGCATGTCACCTTCCCAGTGCTCACTACAGAAACACATTTGAAAGTTTAGTCACTATCTTGCTCTTTTTTTCTCTCTTTTAAATTAAAAAAGATAATAGTCTTGTCTCATTTTACCTTCTCTGCCATTCTTCCCAGCACCTAAAAAACCACTTCAGCCTAACCAATTAAAAAAAATAATAATCTACAACACACTGACTAAGTTTAGGCGTATGAGTTAAACTGTACAATCAGAAATATCTTTGTTAAGTCAACAATGAAGATCTGATCCTCCAACAGCAGCACTGCTACAAAAGAGTTACGATAAAGGAGCTTGAAGGTCAAATTGTTAAGGAGGCAGAGAGGAGGGACACTGGAGCTACAGCTCTCTGCCAACCTCGGCCCACGTGTGTCGAGAGCCACAGCAAACCTTCAGAACTGGAAATTCTTCTTCTAGTTCCACACATGACGTTTGCAGTGATCAACGGCCTGAAGGGAAAGAAATGGCAGGTATTAGTGGAAAAATAAGAAAAAGGACTGTAAACAAGTGTGTATCTACACAAACAGTTCAATGCTTTCTTCTGAGTCAAGATCTTGGGAGCAGAGCTGTTCTTAAAGTGATTCCAGAAAGGACTAGAATAAATAACAGCCTCGTCCCCACCCAGAACCTTCAGAAGAGAATGCTGATGACCCTTAGCCATTAAGGCCTGGCAAAGAAAGCATCAGCCCACAGCAATACTGGAAGCCAAGTCTCATAGCCTGATGAAAAGGTCACGATACGGGCTCTTGGCTGCGGGAACACAGACTAAATAGAAAGCTCACTTTGTACCTTAGTATAGATTCTGAAATGCCAACAGAGGGGTGGGGGATAGCAACAGAAGGGAGAGGAAACAGTCTGCTTTAAGCAAGCTACAGGCTCTGAATACCCTCTAATCACACTCAACCACTTCTAGCTAGTACCATTTTACTTCCTGAAACTGGAATTCATCCACTGGAAAGCGTGGTATAGAAGTAATAGTTTAGAAAAGTAGTTTATAAGGAGCTGTCAAAGACCAATAGGTAACCATGAGGCTGTACGCACATTGCACTGAGCAGCAGTCTCCATGTTCTTACACCAGTAGCCTGGACCCCAGACACAAGCATCGTCCCCCAGGAGAGGCTGTTTAGCTGATCCACAGACTCCAAGTTTCTGTGAAAGGAAGAGCAGCACAGTCAGTATCTTGATTTGCACTAAGATCTCAACTACAGTCTGAGCTTCCACCTGCCCAAGTGTGGAAGCAACACTGAGGTGGCTCCAGCAGCTCCCACAGTACCACACTCAACTGACCTCTGCAGTCACACAGCCAAACAAGTAGACACAAAGCAGTAATCTGACACAAGGAAGAATTAAGGTACCCACAACTGCTTCTTCATCTCAAGTTTCAAGAAACAGAGCTTCTAGGAGGCATCTTTCTCAAGAAAAGGTCATTTAACTTCCTCTCACCCCATTCAGGGCTTGCTACACCTTCTTACTGAACCTCAACAACGGACAACCACCAGCAGCTCTTTTCTTCTGTCCTTCCACACACAAGGTTGGCAGTCAGACAGCTGTCCATTCACTAAGCCCAGCACCTTGCACAACCACACTGGCTCCAGCCATTCAGCAGGCTGATTTCCATTCCAGCAGAGTTTCTGCATGCTGGCACTGGAAGGCGTACGGAAGAGCAGGCAGGATCACATCACGGCCCGCACTCAATACAACTCATGAGAATAAACACCATACTCACAGTGCAAACAAAAGTGGGATCCATCACCTCTGCCAGGAGTTGCACAACCACAGGCTCATACTGTTCCACAAACTGAACACACTGTAAGAAAACACACAGGTGGAGAGAGTCTCCTGTTAAACCCTTAGAAAGAAAAAGGAAGATGCAGGCCTGTATGCTACTCCAAGCACCCCAGTAATAGCACTCTAAACTGATAAACCAGAGGGGTTGAGCTCTGCAGATCAAAAAGGACACAGCACCACACTAATCACACAACAACATAGTTCTTTGCTAGCTCATACCTGCCTGCAGCTGTCCACAGACAGGTTATGATGAGAAAGGGGGTCACAAGGAAAAGAACCAAGTGGGATAGACTCTGGGAAGAGAACCAAGTAGGGCAGGCTTTAATTCACAAAGCTTAAGTCTCTAATGGTGGAGATCACTGCTGTCCCAAGAGGAAAGCACGCTGAACAAGCTGGAGACAAACATCCTGAACAGGATGGCAGCAATCAAAGTGCAGTAATGACTCTCAAGCGCTTTTAGCCCAAGTAATTACTATTCACTGCAGACCAGGCAGCAGCAGCACCAACACTTCCCATGGGTAACAGTCAGCCCTCTAGTGGAGAGGCCACCTCCAAAGCACAGGAAGATTTTGGTGTTATCAGCACTGATTAATGAGCAAACCACAGCTATTAATCAGCCTTGCAGCTATTAACTGGCCTCATAGCTGTTTCAGAGTTGCTTCACGCCTGTACACCATATGCCTACTAAAGTTATAAGCAGTTGCCACTTGCTGACACTCAGCAGCCAGCTAGTAAGATCTCCAGGTAAATCTTGACAGCAGTGGCCTAAGAGGTGTTGCTTTTTGCTGTCTCACTAGAATTCTGCCAGCCTGCTTCCAATTGCTTTGTTAATCCCCTGAAAAGGATCAGTGGGAAAGGAGAAAAAAATAATAATTAAAGGACCCCAAACCTTCAGCTGTTCCCACACCACTGCTCTCTTGCTTTCTAGGCAAACCTTTGCTGACTACAAATGAGTACAACAATCCAGCCAGTCAATTCACATCTTGGAGAGTCTCCATCTATTCAAAGGGCTGCCAACCCCTCTAAGGATGGGGAGAGCGAAAATCTAATCCCCCTGTGACCCCAAACTCCTTTCAGCAGAAGACAACTGACTACTCACACAATAATCACTAAGAGAAGCTGCTCTGCAGTTCTTCCAAATAGTCTGCAAGATGTTTCCAACCTCCCGTTCACCTCTCCCTTGCTTTGTTCTGCCTGGAAGGGTGGCTGCCACACAGCCAGGCTGTGTGGTCATTGCATTGCCTCACATCAGGGCTGCTCCCTTTTTTTTGATCTATTGCCCATGAGAAGTTGCTACGCTCTGGTGCTAACTAGTAAAGGGAAAGAGCCCAGGAAGGATCAGGTTGCTGAACACAAGCCAGTCCCAGCTGCACCTGTGGACAGTTTGTCTCCAGCCAGAGACCAAGGCAGTTGGCCAAACACAGAGACCTCTATTACAAGTACCTGGACATTTACAGCAGAAGTAGAGATAGTTGAAAGATGGACCTAAAATTAGCACATAGATAGAATATTAGGCAAAACACTTAGAAAATAAGGTGAGCATAATCATCACTGTAGGACCTATGTTAGCCAAATGTCCTTTTAGCCTGCCTCCTCCACAAGCACTTTACCTGATCGCTGACAGACTCCGGCAGGAAGTGACAGACTTTTTCCAGTAAAGCCTCAATTTCAGCTGTTGTGGCATTCTTCTCCAGCTCTTTGTCTGCATAAGCTACCACCATCTTGCAGATATCACAGAATCCACCTGCAGGTTTCACTACAACTGAGCAGGAAAAACCAAAGCCAGACATCAGCGCTTAGGTAGTTCCCTCAAACAGAAGAAAGGAGGCAGCAAAGTACTAAAACCCCACGTTCTCAAAAGAGATATAATTATAGGTTAAACTAGCCCATTTTGCAACACCACCAACTCATTACCAACCTGGCTGCTGCTGTGGAGGTTTGTTGGTTGCACAGCATTTCAGCATTACGCAGACAGCTTCAGGACTCGTTGCCTCCAAAAGCATGTCAATCAAAGCCTGGCCATAGACATCTATGAAGTCCTTACACTGGTCTTTGACACTTCCTGGGAACAGGTAGCAGACCACCTCCATTTCATGTACAATCTCCTCCTGAAGCACAGTGAAGGAGTAGCAGCAAATGAGTAACAGAAATCTGACTCGATTCATAAGTACATTTTTTCTTAGGCCATAACACCCAGGATAGAAATCTCGCTCTCATAAAAACAGGCAAGAAAATTAGCTTTGCCTCCCCCTCTAATACAGCCCCATTGTAGCCAAAATCTAGGATGAGGTACCATTTCTACTGCTTACACACCTCTGTCTTGTTGCTCTCCAAGAGGCCAGTCACTTCTTTCACCATGGTTTCACATATTTCACACAGGGAAAAAGTTTTCTCTTGATCTGAGGCTTTCTGAGCACACAGAAGAAACACACAAAGCAGTAAATCAGCACTTGACCACATTTGATAGAGGATCAACCTAACAGCATTCAAACTCAGGTGCAGCAGACACCGAGCTGGACAGCTTGAGCTGAACTCAAAAGGTCACACAGAACCAACCTCAGAGGACTCAGTAAAAAGCCTCTTTGAATGATTAGTCATTTTGTACAGCTAATTAAGACTACAGTCCCCAGGTTGTGTAAGGAGGGGAGATGAATCTAGTAAAACGTGAAGAAATAAGCAGCCCCACAGGGAGTGAAGAGAAATGTGAAGGTTTTTTTTTTAAATACACTAAATTGAGGACAAAACTCAAACAGAGCACCTTCCCATTTGCAGAGGAAACCTAGAGACTGAGGGACTTGAGGGAAAGCATTTTGAGCCTGGTAATCAAAGTTCACTGTTCTCAAACAAGGCTTTCCTTTTTAAGAAAAAGCCTCAGCCCCCATCTTACCCAAAGGCCACAGGAAGCCACGGTGCTTCTCCAAACTTGGAGCATCCTTACTCTGATCACTTATCTGCACACACAGAATGCTGTCCCATTTTTAAGAGGGACTGAGGCATAACTCCAAACGTAGAGCAAAATTCAAGTGCAGCAGCTTGCCCTCTGGCATTTGAGGTATCATTTAGAGGGGCTGCTATACTCTCCTGCTGGAACCAGAGTTCCCATTTCAATCCTGAAGTATTATAGCTTTGGTTTTTTTTATAAACCTTATAGCTTTGGTTTAGCATAGACTCTGCTATTTAACCAACCAGTCAGCTCTCCAACTTCACAGATCAATGTCAAGAAACAAGAGGAGGCCAGAAACCTGTGTGCAGGGAGCCTTGGATTATTCTATGCATAAAAGCTTCTGGTTTTCTGTTTCACCTAGTTCATTACACTGAAGCAAAAAGGCAGGCAAAGCTGTTGAGCATAGAAAGTCCATCTTACCTCCACTGTTTCCACTTTCACTTCATGAACCACTTGAGCTGGCACCAGAGTCTGAAGGGGAACAGATTTCACAGAAGGACAGAACCCAACCATGGCACAAATGTCCTTTGGTTGCTGGAAAGAGATGTATAAGCAATTTTTAGAAGTCTAGAAGGCTCTGCCCTTTGTATGGAGCCTGTGAGCAGGCACAGAGAATAAAGTCTTAGAAGATTCCAACACAGCCAGAAGTTTCATGACTACTTCAAGTATTGCCAAAGCATTTGATACGGTTATAGGCAGGACAGCTACCAGGTGAAATTCAGCAGCTCCTTTAAAAGAGGAAGAGGTTAGGCCACATCCATTTAAAAAACCCCATTTACCATGAGCTAATCCACTACGCAAGCCCTTCAAAGGAGTTGACTTAAGAGCTACCAGCACCAAAACAGGCCACCAGTGTCACATTAGACCTGCATCCACGAAGCCGCTCCCCTGAAAGCTTTAAGTAATCTCAGAAGAACCTAATTACCCTGAATCCAGAGTTCACCCAAAAGCAGAAAGAAATGCCTAGAAGAAAGGACTCCTTTTCTCATCCACAAACTACCTTCTTTAAAGCATCCAGTAACATCACATTTTGCAAACAGAAACAGATTCCCAGATTATTGAACACAGCCTATAAGAAACAAGAGTTACCCATGTTAAAACTAAGCCCAAAGCTTTTTATAAGTATCTGAAACTGTATTTCAGGTGTTTGACTCACAGTAAGAAGGAAAAGAGCAATCAGAAACAAAGCCTTTCAGAAGGCTTTCTAAGTTTTTCCTTAAAAGGTTTTAGGAACATACATTAACTGCAAAAATAAACACCAGACATGATGCAAACTGCTCTAAGGGGGCCATGTTATACCCACATGAAGTAAGATGGTCTACAGAGTAATACACAAAACTTGAGTTTTCCCACCTAAAGTCTACTTCAGCTAAAAAAAAAAGTTACCTTCAGTCCTATGGGTGATTGTAAGATCATACCCCACTCTGTCACCAAGGCATCAAGCTTCTTGCAACAGAAGCTTATGCAAGAGTTAATACATCATGCTACAACCTCATGCACAGGCAGAAGTAGTATCTCAACAATACAGTGCTGCTTCAAACTACTCCAGGCAGTACCTTTAAGTCAAGCCCTTTGGTTCATGCATTGTAAGAAGCATTTCTAGACATTAATGTTACAGCAACACCCACATACACACAACATGGTCTCCCACAGAGAGATGACAGACACAAGGTCTCCCAGGCCTGGTTAAATAAAAAGCCCAAATAGGAAGCAGGAGCCTAAAAGCCTCCTGTGTCTTTTCAGTTCATATACTCCAAAACATCTACAGAACTGTCTTAGATTTAAAGGTTAACCAAGAAGCTTCACCCAAGCCCTTTTGAGCCCAGTCTTTAAGTAAGAAGCTGGCAAGAGCCACCAGCATGTTTCTTCCACAACTAACCCTTAAATGAAAGCAAGCATAGTTTCTGCTGTACTGGCCAAAGAATAATCAGGCTGAAATCCTAGTAGTACAAAGTGGTATCTGGAGTTGGAAGTAGGGCTGATCCACTGGAGGAAGTCTATGGTTTTTCTCTGATTTTATCACAAATATCCCTTGTATCTGTCAACACCGACTACAGTCACACCATGTACACAGCAAATAGAGCAAGAAGTGAACTACAAAGCAGGCTATCACCACAGGCAAGGTGCTCACCTACCTGATCCTTCTGTTGACAGGGGAGATTGGAGATAGAGAAAGGAAGGAGAAATTAGGAATAACAGTTAAAAGCAGGGGAAAAAAAACAAGAAGTCAAGCACCTGGTACTGCATATACTTTTTCCATGAAGATGACGGTCCCCACCCCAAAGATCCTTAGCACTGCTACAGCAACTCACATTTAATTGCACAGTGCTAACCAGCATCATTCACTTGGAAGTCATTAAAACATCCCAGACAAGATTACCTCCAAAGAGTCTGCACAAAACCCTCAGCTGGGTGCAAGGTGTAGTCATATTTCTATTTCAGGTGTTAACACCACACTGCATTGCAATGCTTAAAATGAGAAACTAACAAAGATTTTCTCCCTCCTATAAATGCTTAAGAAGCAGTTACCTGGAAAAAAAAAAGGCCTGTTGCCAAGCCTTTTGGCAAAAATTTGTTGCCAAATTCAGGTACAAGTCAGCTGTGTAATCATAAATTTGGAATAACCTACAATTTATGTTCCTAGTGGCACCTAGACACTGCATTCTTTACAGAAAGGCTTACTCATTTTGTTAAAAGACTTTGAAATCTCTGGATAATGAGGTGCTATGGAGGTGGTCAGAGCTAGAATGTATCGTACGCTGCTGCAGAAGACCAGAGCTGGTGCAGCATCAGTCTCCATGGCTCCTACCAAGAAGCCAGAGAGCAAGAGTCTTGAGATAGCAATTCCAGAAGCAGGACCTTTAGTCTCCCTTCAAACAGACACATTATCTCTAAAACTTGATCCGATTTTTCAGTACTGTGACAGACCAACTCTACTATGCTTAGCATGGTATTCAGCAGGGAGGGGGGACGTGGTGTAGGCCTAACATAAAAGACTGTAAGGGAATACATGTAACACCTTCTGTGTTTCAAAGGATTAGAGTGCCTTTTGCACCGCTAAGCGGTTGTGAAAGAAAAGGAAAGTGCTGAAGAAGGCATACTGAGACTGAAGTTACTATCCAAATAAATGCCAAGTTCAAGGCGCTAACAGCAAGACTTTCCTGTTTCCAAGTAAGTTAGCTACACAGAGCAGAAAAAAAACCCAAGAGCAAATATTGTATTCTACTGGTCTTACCATGTGCATCATCATTTGGATAGCCAAGTCAGAATATTCAGAGATATAGTTCTTGCACTACAGGAAGTGGGAAAAGAAAGCCTTGTAAATATTAAAGCATTTAAACTGTAGAGTTAATCTAGAATTTTCTAATACATCTCAAGGTATTAATTTAGCTGCTCTACTTAACTACCCTGTTGTCTTTCAGAGCTTGCCCCAAATGTACATTACGAGCACTGCACACAGCTGCTTATCTGATGAGTTCCCTTTACTCTTCCACTCAGAGCAGCAGCACTCCCTGGCATTAGCAGGGACACAGGACCACCTTGCCCCACCAGATCATTTTTATGAAAAAGGCTTTTAAGGGCTAGCAGCAATCTTGAGTCTTTTTCCTCCTCCCCAGTCCCATCCACCCCACCCAACTTCCTTGACCAGAAAGTTAATTTCAGTGTTATTGTTCCACTATGTAATCTCACATATGACACTCTCCTTTGTTTTATTAAATAAAGATTAAGGCACTGAACAAGCTATTTTATATTTGTACACAGGAACAGATTTTTAAACAACAACAAAAAAAAAGATAGCTTACTATATCATCCATTCCAGGTCCCAAACGGTCACACTCCTCCTTGGCATGAGCAACCAGAGACTTCACAAACGATGAGTTTGTCCTCACAGCTTCCTGAACATCAGTCACCAGATGAATGCAATCTTGGCATACATCCCCACTTCCCTGCACAAAAAAATAAAAGGAAGCTTAAGTTGATGTATCTTCAACACAGCACATTTTATCAGCTTCCATTACTAGCAAGTTTTAAAAGCCATTTTTAACTATACACTCGAAAGCCTGAACCAATATGAATGGACCAGCTACTGCTGGTATGTGCACCAGCCACTAGATGGGGTTTAGGTACCGACTTGGCTCTGAAACCCAAGATAACAATTAAAATACCCAATCTGCAAAATCTCTTGGTTTTGTTACAGACCACAGTGGGTAGGTTCCTAAATCTAGCACAGATCTTACCTGCTCCACCCACAGCAGCTTGTTCTCCACCCACCCAACTGTTTAAATGCTATCTAGGCCTGCTGTCAAGACTCAGCTTCTACTCACAAGTTCACTGTCTCATCCACTCCCCTTTGTCAACTGTTGGTTCTTTTCCGACCCAGCCTGTCACCTCTGGATTCAGAGATGAATGCTTCCCCTGAAGCTAGCAGACTACTCAGAACGTGGGAGGAAATCTTTCTTTGAACACTGGTGCCAAACTTGCTCTCAGAAGGAACGGATTCCAGTAAGACCTGCTTGACTACTAGAGTGCTGGGTGAGAATAGCCCAGCACAAGACTTGTCATTATAGGCTGTGGTTGTTAACCCAAGATTATAAGTATCATCCCACAGTGACTGCAGCTATCATCTTACTTAGCTTTGCATCCACAAGAAAAAAAGGTAGTTTTTTCAGGATAAGAGGAAATGGGCACAAACTTGAACATAAGAAGTTCATCTAAACACAGGGAAAAGCATCACTTTGAGACCAGCAGAGCCCTGGAACAGGCTGCCCAGGGAGGCAGTGGAGTTTCCATCTCTGGTGACACTCAAAACCCGCTTGGACAAGTTCCTGTACAACCTGCTTTGGGTGAACCTGCTTTGGCAGGGAGGTTGGACTAGATGATCTCCAGAAGTCCCTTCCAACCCCATACCATCCTGTGACTCTGCAGCTGTGTGTAGCAGCACAAAATTCAGTAGGAAACACCCAACCATGGCACAAATGTCCTTTGGTTGCTGGAAAGAGATGTATAAGCAATTTTTAGAAGTCTAGAAGGCTCTGCCCTTTGTATGGAGCCTGTGAGCAGGCACAGGCACAAATGAAGAACATCAGCTTAATCTGTGCCCAGTACAACCACCCTTTACCGAGAACCATCAGTAAGTTCTTACACAAAGGAGCACCAAAGCTCTGGAGCAAAACAGATCAGGCACATCTTCTCCATGCTGGAATAGCACTGCACCCTTACCTTAGACTTCTGTTTGGGTTTGTCCTGAGGGTAAAGGAGAAGGGGCACGTTAGCCATGAATGGGGATGCCAGCTCAGAGAAATCCAGCTCTGGTATCTTATTGGACTGGAGCTGTTTCTGAAGCTTCATTGCTGCAAGGTGTTTCTGAAGGGGCTGGCACAGCGACAGGGCACTACATACAACTTCAGGTTTATCCTAGGAGAGATAAGATACATAAGTAAAGCTCTAGACTGAGGTCACTTCTATAAGTTTAGAGTAGAGTCATTCCATTGATATATGATAGGAAGGGAAAAAGTGTTTTCACAGCAAGGAAAGTGTCTTCAAATTTACACAATTGCAACACCACACAGAACTGAAGGTATCATATCCACAATCTTATGCAGAAGAAACTTGAGCATCAACAGGATGCAAATTATCTACTTACTAGCTCTTCTTTGATCATATCCATGATAACAGGTAGGTAGGAATCCACAATTTCTTTGCACTCGGACACCAGGCCTTGGTCAGGAAGAAACTCACACGTCTTTTCCAAGTAAGATCGAATCTCATCCTATAAGAGATTCAGTGAGCTATAACTAACAAAATATTTATCTATACACAGGACACAAAGCCTAAAAAAATAAAGCCCCTTGGACTCAGGTAGGCCCAGGCAGTTGGCAAGCAAAACTAGAATGATGTTTTACACTACAGGTCTGTTTTCCCCAGTCCTGGACTTTCAGAGAGACCATGCCAAACTGAAAACATGAAATAGCATTTGCAAGGCCTGCACAACAGTCTTGCCAGCATAGAACACTCACATTTAAAAAGAGGAAGCAAAATTATGGGCTAGCGGGGCAGTGATTTGTACTCCCAGGTCCACAAAAGAAAAACAAAAAAAAAAGTCCATTTGATTTCATCATCCACAATTAGACACCCTTTTCACCTCTAGACACCCTTAGAAACCTGTATCCCCCTGGCACAAGAACAAGTTTCTTAAATGTCTACAGTTAATCTAGGATGTGGTAGAGCATGAGAGGCTCTAGAATTTGCTAATCTCTAAACCATAAAAGGCTGTTTAAAAGCCTTCCCCCCCCCCATGTACTCTGGCCCCTTTCAACATTTGCTGCTTAAGTTGGGAAAACATCACTCAGACTGGTCTTCCACCCCCTCACCTTGCAACCTTGTTAAGACAATGAAATCAAATAGTGCCTTGGGACAAGGAGGAGGACTGTGCTTACCTCCGTGCCATTATCCTTCAAAACCTTGCCAGCCACTGTCACAAGTTCCTTACACAAGTCACAGGGGATACTGTTCTGGAGAGAGAAACAGAGTTACTTTGAGGCAGAATTCAGTCCCTGTAAACACAGCGTGCAAATAAAGCCAGGAAGAATGAGCATCACATTTGGAATTGAAGTTAAGGAAGAAATACTGGCTAAAACCTGGGTGAGAAGAGGTGTTCCAAGGATGTCCAGCTCTGGCTTTTTCAGTAAATCAACATGGTGTGAAGCAGCAAGCATGCTGCCTCTTGCTCCTTTCACCTAGTCCCTTCTCCCTTGAAATAAAAAGCATGCTGCCCTGAGAAGCCCTCTCCTGAAGCTCTTTCACCTTACTCTTCAAAGGATTCACACTTAGTAGAAATCTAAGAATTGTAGAAGACCTGCTAAAGGAGCACTCACATCTAGTACAAATGCAACTTGAAAAGCCACCCTAAACATAACATTCACACCATTATTTACTGTCATTGCTTTCATAATTTAGCACATGCTGCAACTTTTGCAGAGCATTAACTTATGGAAAAGACTTAAAGATTCATACAGACAGCTTTCTGGATTTTTTTTTTTATAAGCCTATCAGTTTGGTATTGTTCAAGTTAAGAATAGAAGAAATTCTCAAAGCCTTTTTTGAGTTGGTTTAATGAAGAGGAACAACTCTGAAATCCACTAGCTCCACTCCACACATTGCTTGGTCATTGTGCAACAGGTCACACGACAAGTTGGGCAAGGCAGAGGAGTGGAAAGCAGCCTTTATCTAGCACCCAAAAGAAGGGAGAGTAACCAAGGCATAGTCAGATGTAGCACTTAACCCCTATCATCATCATAGCTACCTCTGTTACAGGTGGGAAGAAGCCATCTCAGGAGTTGATACTTACTACAGCAGGCTTGTTCCAGACATTCTGCTGGCAGTGTTTCACCGCTCCGCACTGCGATGCTGTCCGAAGACTCTGACACCATACCTCTGGACCCTTCACACAGTCCTTCTGCCACAGAACAGGGCTGGCCACAGCTGCCAAAGAAACAACAGGGCTTTCACAGTTGCACATTTAAATGATTTCTAGTCCCAAGTAAGCAGGTTAATGCTGTACAACCCTTCCATTAGGCCACTTCGATTTACTAGACATTTTAAAGCACATTTCAATCCTACAATTTCTACCTGAAAGAGTCCCAAATACAAATTACACTAAGAACTCCAGGAAAAAAAAAAAAATCAAAACAGTTGAATTTCTTTACTAAAAGTGCCTGAGCCCGAGAACCCCAACAGTCCATTGCCCCATCATCCACCTTTTAAAGACAAAACAAACCAACCAAAAGCAAGCCCCACACTTGGAGTAATCTGGTAGTTCTTGTGTGGTAAGCAGAGCAACTACTCGTTGCAGAAATCCACAACTCAGACAGCCGATTCTCCTGTCCTCAAGTCTTGAACCAGGAGGCACACCTAGCCTGCAATTGCTACCTGTGTTCCTGCCCCCAGGGTGAGCCACCCTTTTCTCATCCACCAACTCTAAGAGCTAGCAAACTAATCTGATCAGAAGCCACACCATCACACACATTACATGGAGGACTTAACAGCCAGGTGCAGACCAAAACACAGTTTCAAGAGTCAAAGCAGAAGAGGGAAAACAATGTGAGACATGTTCCATCACTTCCATCAATCAGTTCCAAGCCCATGAAATCTACTCAATTGTTTCCTCTTTTTCAGCTCTTCAACTGTGTAAAGAAAAAAATGGCAGGGTAAAAAAGAAAGAAAGAAAGGGTACAAATCCTTGCCTGAACATTTCCTTCCACCCCACAGGGAATTCTCTTGCAACCTATAAGGCTTTGAAGTAAAACACAGAACACCATTTCTGGACAGTGTTCCTAAAAAAGCCTAACAGATCTCCGCTACCAGTAACAGGACAAGTTAATTAACCACACCTTTTAACTGATTTTCCAAGCATTGGGAGTTTTGATATTTTTGTGCTCTGAACTGGACATTTTTCTAAAACCATTTTGCCTGTCAGCAGTCTCAGTTTCTTTAGCAGTCAATCTCCCACATTGCACTAACCTATGAAGAAACAGCTCCTGAAATCCTACAGGAGACACACTCCAAGGAAATCTGCCATGATCTAAGCCTACAAAACACTGCTATCAAAGTTTATTAAAAAACCCCAAACAAATAAACATTCAAACCTATTAGCTGTATAGGTGTTTAGGAGCCATTATTGCCACATGGATGCTGTTTACACATTACAAAATGCTAGAAAATTACACTGTCAAAGAAGCAGGAATTAAGCTGTTCGATTCCTATGAAGCTTCTAGTAAGGTTATGAACAATCACTTTTCCATTTCTCACATCTCAGTTCTAAGCAATTAGAGGATCAACTTAACAGCTGAGCTACTACTACATCTACTAGGTACACAGCTGCTACACATCAAATGGAGCCAGATAAACACCGCTTTATAGGTGCCATTCTGCAGCTTTCAGCTGTTGATCTATAAAGCCTGTTTACACTGGATTTCAGAGAGGATTGACCCATTTATTTTAAGGAAAATGTGCTCTGTATACTCCATTTTCTACAGAAATGTATGAAGTATGCCACCCTCTCTCCCAGCAAGAAGCCTAGACTGCTTATTATTCTTCACCAAGACAGCACACTAGGACCACTTCTAAGACCAGATGGAATGAGACTTCAAAGCTTCTAATAATGTATGTTGAGCAAAAATATTTAGAGGGCCTATTTTAAATTACAGTATCATTGATCTGGAAGTATTAAGAGTATATTTCAAAGTCCAACTGGTTAGCCAAATAGCTGTCAGCTCTGACAACATGACAATAACCAAGTATACATCTGGTTGAAGGAAAGAGTTATCCCTCCCTTTCAGATACTGGTATTAAGCAATGGTTGGAAAGCTCCCCAAGGCAGAGCCAAAGTCTGGCTAAAGTCAAGCAAGACCTTGACTTGCAACAGTGTAATTATGGGTTTCCAACTATTTACAAGTTGAGCTTTTAACCTATGCCTTTAGTTCAGTAAATCAAAAGAAATTTACTTGCTCTCCCCTGTTTGAAACATAGTCCAAAACTACAAAATTAAAGGATAAAACTCCAAGAATAGTCATTCCAGGCAGTTTCTCAACCTCTTGATCTAAGAAAGCTGTTTAAAACTCAGATTTAGGAATTCATGCCGTAACTTGCACTGGTTTGATCTAGCTCTTTAAATAAACTTTGTTTTCATTTGGCTTCTTACTTTAAGATCTTGTCACCAGTCTCTACCCAGTTTTGGAGAGCTGGTGGTGCTACCTTTGGTCCTCCTTCCTCACAGCTTCTACCTGGTTATTGTAAATGCAGGACATGAGAACCAGTATGCTTCAGTTTTATGGTTACTTATCAGCTTTGTCTTTATGTCTAACAATTTCCCAGCTGCGTGGCTTCTGGATCAGATGCTCACAGAGTGGGTCACTAACACTGTGACTTGCTAGGACACAGCAAGGGGTATTGGCAGGGCAGCAGTATTTTGTCAGGTCATGACACCGAGGCAGAAGAAAACTGAGGAGCAAGGCAGTAGTCTGAGACCTTTTGCGGTGAGCATAGTACAGGTTGCACATAAATCTGTTCAGAAGGGGGGAAAAAAAAAAAATCTCACAAGAGCATCAAAGGGTTCACAAGTGAGTGAACACTGAAAACTAGCTCCAGCATGCAATTAAGAACCCCAAACACCTACCCATTATTTGAAGTCCTCACCCCTGCACAACATCAGAGCAAGGTGAACTACCAATATACCTACAAGAGCTTTTACACCAAAATAAAACCCCAAACCCAAGAGGTTAAGGAAATCTGAATCAGCCATGCCATGAGGATGAACACTTACCTACACAGAGAAACTGGAACAGCAGTGTCCTTTCAGTTACAAAGGACACTGGGGACGTTCTTTCCTTCTGAAAAGGCAACTCTACATTGGATGCTTTCAAGTACAGATCTTCCTGGTCAAACAGGGACTAGGTAAACCTGTTTGTTAGGGCCACACATCTCTGGCAGATTTTAGAAAGCAGCTACAGAGAAAACACCTGCTAATTATGGCTTCTTTTCTTCCATCTTCCACAGTGACTTCAAATATAGTCAAGATTGGGTTAGTTTATTCTGTCTCATGTTGAAATACTTATTACACAGCCCAGTGTCTAATACAAAAAGATGCACCTTCATTGCAACAGCACCCACCCCCCTCTTTCTCAAAGTTCTACGAACAACAGAGACAAAATTAGCAAAACTGCATTAATTCAGATCTTGCAGAATCTGAAAATAGCCTGAAATCCTTTACTATTCCCACTACTTCCTTCAGCATGTTCTTCTATTTAACTGTGAAACAGTATTTTCCCCCTCATGTTAATTTGTTACTACAAAAGCAAATATGCCAGGGGAGCTGGTTAAGACCTTGTACTGTTTCACATCAGAATAAACAGTTCTGACTCTTAAGAGGTCTTATCTTACCTCTCCCCTCAAATCAAAATAGCCTCTTCTGCCAGAAGAGTGACACCTTTATGTGGAACTGCACATTCCTGGCACAACAGCAACCCAACAGAAAGCAGTTACCTCACACAATTCCTAATTCTCACTGGATAAACCCAATGGGATTACCTTCTTAGTCACCTTTGGCATCCCTTTATTTTATATATTCTTCTTTATCTATGGCTCATCCATTTTTAGATATATTTCTTTCTCTAGAGATTAGCTCGCAACAGTCATGCATTGTGCTCACTCAAACCTGACCCCCTTCCCCAAAGTTTGGTGCTCTAAAAATAGCAGCTCACAAGAACAAGTTTATCTGTGAAGGCCAGGGTTCTTTACTCATCCTCTTCACTGGTTCCTCCCTTCTTGAACTGCTTCACAGATACAGTTTCTTCAATTTTAGAAGGAACAGTCATTTGCCCCACCAAGTCTTTCCCAAATTAAGCAGTGAAAGAAAATGGAGGAGGAAGGAGAAGTGGGGGTAGAAATGCAATCCGTGTATAAAGGGCATGTCTTTCAGATGTGAAAGACTTCCACTTTCAGGCTTCTAGCCAAGATGACAGCCAAAAGACACCCTAGGATCCTTGCATATACTTGCAGCTTCTTGAAACCAAACCAAACCAAGAGATTCATACCCACTCTGCCCTCACTGATGCTCCTGTCAAACAGGCAAGAGAAGCCATTTCCCAGAACAAACGTTGCCTTAGAAACACAGCCTGAAGCCCAACAACATAATCAAAATGCTCCACAAGCTGAGGGTAACAGCAGAAAAGGACAGAGAAGCCTTTTCTTAGAGACTCAGGTCAGCAACCTAACACTGTCAGAACACCAGTCATGCAGTCCTGACAAGCAACAACTACTGCATATCTCATGGGGCTCTGCCAGGAACTCACACAAAACCCCATTTAAAGGCTGTGAAGACAAAGAGAAACCAGCAACTGCTCCCACAGGGTACTATCCTACTTCAGCCACCATGCATTACTCCCCAAACCTTTTTCAAAGCAGCAAACGCCATCTCCTTCCCCAACCATAGGCACCTGGAACAGAAACACTAACACAGTCAGAAGTTAGTGAAGTAGAGGTGACAGCCTCTTCAGGCAACACCACCTTTTCTACTTGGAAAAGCCCTGCATGTGAAAACATAGCTCAGATCCTCACTCCTCTTCAGGAAAGGGGAATCTAGAAGGAAGCCTTTAATGGCTGCTTTAATTACCATTCTGCCAGGACAGCTACTGGAAAATTGTTAGGGTTATTGACTTTCCCGAGAATAACCTTCCCTTCCCTCAAGCATTTGTGTTATTCTTTTCTTCCAGCCTGAATTTCTTCCTGAGATTCTCAGAAAAACATCCTAAGCAATCCCCTCTGAAGCTGTACTGAATCTACTAATGAGACTTTCCTGATCATGCTTAAAAGTTAACACCTTAAGCTTCTATGAACCTGGATTCCAGATGGGCCAGATCAGATTCCCTAAAAAGCCAGAGGGATAAACCAGAAAGCTATTGCCCAGAACACAAAGAAATTCAGACAAACTGCTAGGAAAACCTTGATGTGAGCAGCATTTTCACAGCCAACAACCTGCAGCTGGCAAGAAAAGGGAAGAGCTGAGCTGCTGTTCTCTTCACTGCATTGAAGCCCATTGTGGAAGACAACTTGGGGTGCTGTAAACTGCTATGCCTCCGTGACAGCCTAATTTGTTCCAAACATATTAACATACTCATCAGGAAGGATGCTCTTCCCCAGGCTGTCCCACTTGGCAATATTTCAATAAAAAAGACTGTTCGTGATCTTCATAATCTCCCAGAAATGCCCCACAGACCGAGTGAATGCATCAGTCTCTGCCACTCTGTGCTGTCACTTACTGACTTTCCCCCATTTATTTTGAGAACTGCAAAAGCAAAGGGTGTTTTAAGTTAAAGAAGTCAAGAGGGATCAACTTCTCTTCATCAAATCTTACGAAGTGTCAACAAGTCAAGGAGTGACCTCAACCTAAAGTTATCTGAAGGGCTCAGTACTACACAACCTCTCTGGTCAGTCAGTGAGTTTAAGTAACATTTCAAAAGTTGTAATGACACCCTAGTAAATGATGCCAAAGGTCTACTGTGCTTCTGCATTAATAAGGCAGTAAAGTGACCACAGAGTTTGAGAGGTTACAGGCAATTTGCAGGAAAAAAAAAATGGATGAAATCTGGGTAGCTGTTATCAGTATACCAGATATCGGTTAAAAATCAGTCTTCCTCTCCAGCATCTACTGATCAGTTATCAAGCTTGACACATTTGTAACTAGCACAATTCCACATGAAATGAGTTTTGAGGTAACGCCATGACTGGGCTCTTCCTCAAAGCAGGGAACACATTCCCATTCTGGTACCCTATCTCTGCTCTTCCCTCAGATGCTCCCTTGCTTCCCTCACCAGAAGACGAGCATGGGTGAGAGAAGCAGGGTGCATGCGCACATGCAATCGGAACAAAGTTAGATGAGCCGAGACATTAAAATCAGCTCTACTGCCCCAGTAAATTCTCCCAGCGACTATACAGGTTGCAAGAAATTAGTTTCCACATTGACCTGAGGTCAGGTAGCCAAGCAAGCCCCAACTTCTGCCTATGATTTTTCTCTGACACCATCAAGAAGAGATATTTGGATATTCAAGGGCATCTGGTAATCATCAGGAGTAAGTGGTCCCCGAGTATGTTAAAATATTCCCACAAAGTTATGAGAAGCATATTTCCCCACAGCAATACACCTAAATGTTTTGAAAAGACTTGTTGTTTCTGTTTTGGTGGCTTTTTGGAGGGAAGGGAGTGAATGGGGACAGATTGCATGCTAGTCTCTGCAGAAATTCTGTATTTAACATCCTCCTTTCACCTGGCAAACAAACACCACGAGGGATGGAAAGGTCTGTTAATGCAGAGTACCATGCCTGTCAGAGAAAAGCTACTTGCCACAGGTTATACTGCAGTCCCAGCAACACACAGGTGAAGTCCAGTCCTATAAACTTCAGAAAACAGAAGAGCAGTTCAACACACTGCCAGAAAGAAACAGAAGAAGAGCCCCAGGAGCAATGGTCTCTTTCACACTGCTGCCAGAGAAGTGCTTTAACCCAGAATGAGTGCCAGATGTGGAAGACAACTCAATAGGAAGCTCCCTTAGGGAAAGGGAAGACATCAGATCCCCGCAGCTGAGCACAAAGCATGCCAGACAGATGAAAAAGGGCATTTTAAAGAGCAGCTTCAGGGAGGGCTGCAGTTAGCAATGGGAGAACCTGAAAAAGGCAAACTGATGTTCAAGGTAAAAGCATAAGCATAACCATAACCAAGGAACACAGTGATGAAGTAGCTGTTAGCAGGAAAGACGAAAGTGTTAACCTCTAATCTGTGCATACTAATAGCATGCATCCCAATGTGATTAGTCAAAGGATTTTAAACCCTTACATTTGGAAAAAAACAAGCCTTGAAATCTCACTGCACAATTCATTTACACAGCTTCTCCAAGAACATCTCTCTATAGGCAGACTTCTACAGAAAGAAGTTGAAAAACTAATCATGGTAAACAGTGTAAATGTGAGACTCCTCACTCCAAGAGAATGAAAAATACTAGTATCTGAAATTAAACACTGCTCCCTGACCAAATACACAAGCATTGCTTCAAAATATATGCACACACTTCAAAGACCATAAAGTACCCCTTTTAACTTGTAATAGGAACTCTTGATTTCTTAATAGCAGCAAATTAATTGCATACAAACCCACTACATAAAAAAACAAAACAGAAAACGAATGAGTAAATCCTTAAACAAACAGAAATCCCTTTTTTCCTCATCATGTCATTCTAGGGTGTTGCCCCAAACCTGCTTTAAAAGAAATCAGATCCACATGAACCATTGAAACAAAAACCCACTGGCTGCCTGCAGTAACTGGTCCTGTCTCCCCCCCAAACACAAAGTATGGATCCTGCTGCATGTTATACCAGAAAACGCTCCCTAAAACAGCACAGTCCAAGCTCCCAGAGAGTCCCAGCTGACATCATCATCACCTGATGGAGACATGGTTCGGTTTTGCTGACAAGCTCCCGCTCTCTTGTTCCACCCGGTTTTTCAGATTCCCAGAATTGTTTCTTTGTGAAATGCTGAATAGCACAAACTGAGATTGTGAAAAAGACAGCATAAGGCTGCAGAAGCTCTGCAGATGCGATCACGCATTTCACCAAGCACAACCATGACCAGGCAAGAACAGCTTGCGCAGCTCCTCCAGACACAACACCAAGAGCTACCATTTCTATTTATACCTCTTCTGCAAACAAGGAGGAGATTGTGCAAGGGCAGGTTTACACAAGCCACATGACTGGTGCACTATCGAAGCACCGCTCTGTTATGCGACGCCCGTAAGGTGCCTCGAATCCACAGCACAATCTCTTACTCCTCTGAGAAAACAGGAATATATATTCTAGAGATAAGACACCTCCCACTGTTTAACTTCATCTACAGGCTGCACCAGCCTAGCTTTTTTTTTGTTAGAAACCACATTCCCAACTAGAGGAAACCTGCTCTACAGAGCATAGTCCAATTATTTATTTTTCCCCCGCAATCTCCATAAAATTCAAGTCAGATGAACTCAGCCTTCAATTTTCCCATCCCTAGATGTTCTGACCAGCATTTCCTAGAGGAATCATAAGTCACACAAAAATCTTGGAAGGAAGATTAAGCTTACTATTCTAGGAGAGGAGGGGGAGGCGTCCCTGGCCAGGGCAGGGCGGTCAGAACTTGATGATCTTTAAGGTCCCTTCCAACTGTAACCATTCTATGACTCCATGATATATGCATATCCTCAAACCTTCCACTCTCGGCTTATTTAACCAGAAGAGGAAGAAAAATTAAATAGCATATATATATACACTGCCAGCTCAAGAGAAACTGACTTGTGCTTTAACTATCCACCCAGTCCGCCTTCTTTCCCGGTCTCAAAGTCAAGCAATAATCAAAGTGCCCGTCAGCAGTGTGGGTATCTCTAGTCCTGTACACCCTGCTTTAATTCCTTCATGCCTCCCTTCAAGTGAGGATGCACAGGAGCACTGTAAGTAGGTCAACCAAAAAACCTCACAGCCATGCTGTAAGCCAGCCAAGTAACTCCATGAGAATACGCCAAGGGTGGCTAGATTTTGATACAGCTAATTAGTTAGCTTAGTCGACAAGAACAGTGTTTTAGGCTGTCACGGCAAAATCTTCCGAAAAATCTGCAGGATACTATCATAGGTGAGCCAATTAGCAGTCATAACAGGACTTCGGTGAAAAGAGACAGATGTTTGTGTTAAAACAGTGACTTCCAAAAGAAAAACAGGCTTAACAAGTCTCCTGCTACGCTCAGTTGCATACACATGCCTTTAACAGGTAGACCAAGCTAACTCTCATTGCTGAACTGGTTTCTCATTACAATTTCCCTAAATACACTAATGGGAAACCTGGGGACACTTCAAGGCAAGGCCTTTTCACTTTTAAAGCACAAGAAACTGCAATGGTTTTAGTGATGGGGAAACAGCCCCAATAGAAGCGATAACTGATGGCAGCAAATTCGGTGCACAGCAGACTCAAAAGTCATGCTAGTAAAGCAGGTAAACAAGCAGACCAAAAGCTGACATGTACTTTCTTGTTTCCAGTCCGAGAAATCTGAGATTCTCCATTATCCATGTACTGGTATATTAAAAAACATTGCACTCAAGTACAAGAGGAGTGTAAAACCATGTGAGATTTCCTAGGCGTGGTTTACTGTAGTCTACCAGCTGGTTATCCCTATGGCTTTTAAACGGCCAGTCAGGCTTATTTTAAGTCAAACTGTGAAACTCCACAGGTCAAATCTGTAAGGAAATATACTCTAGGTTTAAAATTGTCTTATTTCAAGGAAAAGTCTCAAAAAAACCCCAAATAATCGGGTGCAGGACTGTAGTGGATCTTCAGTTTAGGGATTTCTAGCCTAAACCTGCAGGTACATTACCCCTCAGTCAGTCTAGGAATCGTTTCTAATGAAAGGCACTGCCTTTTCTAACCTCTAGTCCTAACAATAATGGTAGAATATTCAATATTCCCCTCCCACCACCACCTTCACCTCAGCAGCAACAGATACCAAGGCAACAAGATGCAAATTTAGTGGAATTTTCCAGCTGGGGGGCAGGAGACACTAATAAAATGAGGCTGCTAAAAATCATGCCACAGAAAAGGCTACCTTCTTGCCACCCGAAAGAGGATTATGACCCTCATCTACCCCCTGAAGGGCAGAAGATAAACAGAGCTACCCACAGACAGGCAGTTTCTACCACTTGCTCTTAGGAGGTGACAGGGATACAGAGTGACACCCCCCATGCCACCGAAGGGCCACCAGAAGTCATTTCCCGACCAGGACAAGCTGGTTTCTCACGGTGACTTCTCCCTCTACCTTGTCTTCACCTGATCGCTCTTCTGGAGAGAATCCCGCACACACACAGGCCCAAATACAGCTTTTTCACCACAGCCACCCCAAAGGCGCCACCGAACACACCCTTTACCCCAGGCCTCGCTCCCTCAGAGGGACCGTTAGGCCCCACACCGGCAGGGCGCTCCCCCCGCCCGCCACCTCCTCTCCCTCTGCTTATGACAACCTTCCTCCGGCAGGTCCTGCTGGGTGAAGAGAAGAAAAACAGCTTTAGGCCCGCCAGCCCCCCCGCCCCAGCTTCTTCCTCGCCGGGCCGCCCTCAGCCCCCCCGCCCCCCCTTCCCCACCCGGGTAGGAGCTGTGTGGTGAAGGAACGCCGACAGCAGGGGTGAAGCGTGAGGGGAAGGCGCGGAGGCCGAGCCGCTTACCGGCCGCCAGGAGGCCGAAGAGGCAGAGGAGCCGCCGCGCCATTATCATCCCTGTCGCCTGCCTGCAATGCAGAGCTGCCGCCTCCCCCCTCGCCCCTAGATAAAGGCTGCGCCGGTGGCCATTGCGCATGCGCGCCCACCGCCCCGCTGCCTCGCCCCCGCGCATGCGCAATGCGCCGGTGCCTTGTCCATTGCGGAGGGTGCGAAATGGCGGCTGAGCTTGTGGTGTCGCCGGTGGGTTTTTCTGGGCAGGGACTGCGAGCCCCAGCCGCTTGAAACGGCCATACCTGGCCGGAGCGGAGGATAAAGCCCCTATAGGCCGCAGGAGGTGGCCTGGCGCCTTCCACAGGCAGTAGGAGCACCGGAGGTGGGAAGGCGCCCATGGCTCCCCCACCCCTCCTTCAGGCTGGCTTTCATCTCCTCCTACACAGCAAGGAGGTGTTGTGCCATGGCAGTGCTTCCCACTCACAGGCCTCCTGGCTGGTTCCCTGGGGTTAGGGGCAAGTGCGTGTGTATGTTTCTCCTTGTTTTTTCTCTTGCTGCTCGACCGTTTTCACTGGGCAGCTGCATGGTCCGAGGGAGCACTAATTAAAAATATGATTAAGACGGACAACCTAAACTTACATGTCATCTCCCAGAGCCTTAACTTCCACCACTTCTCTTGCATCGATTCAGGCAACTGGAACTAACTAACCCAGAAAAAAAACCCAAACCCAGTATTTTCCTGCTGGACCAGCTTAGCTGAAGACCCAACCTGGTCCCTCAGAGGGAGAAACCAGGCTCACCAGGACAAGATGGACCTGACAGATCAGGCTCCCCTCTTTGAAACACACTTTCTGTTGTTGGAGTGAGGGTCCCGATAAGCTTGGGTGCTTCTCCCAGCCCGGAGAACTTCACTTGGGTATCCCCTGCAGCCTCACCAGAACTCACAAAGACTCATCACTTCGCATCTGAAGTGCCGGCCACCAGCAAGGCTTATCCAGCCCAGTTTGTGAGGGTCTTCAAGGTATCAGCCTTCATCTCAGGGCTTGTTAAGTCCCTACCTACCTGTTCATTTTTCAAGGACCTGACTTGTTGATAACACTGTTTACTTACAGTTTAAAGGAAGCAGACCTGTTCTTTTTCACTCTACACCAAACAGGGTATCATTTTTCTTCTTCTTACGAAGATCTTTCCAAAATTAAAAGCTCAGCTAAGAGGCCACTGCGGGAGGCTGGTTATCTCGCTCTTCTTGTTGAGACACACCTGGAGACATCAGGGCCTTTGCTCCCCCCACCAGTCAGCACAGCTTCACCCCAAGCTATCCCCCCCCATCAGGAGCCAGGGCTCTTGGGCAATTCCAAAACTGGAGCCAGATGTACCCGGATTGAATCAACCAGGCAGAAAACCAACCCCTAGCAGCAATTTTGGCCAGACTAAACAAGCAACCTTTACTCTGGTGCTAAAGCCACCTTACCTAGGGCAGGGCTCAGCGTGCCTCTCTTATCTCAGGAGCGCACACAAAGTGCTGACAAGGCACCTTGGCTTTCTAACCAGCTTACAAACACCAAAAAAACCCACCCAGCTTTATGCAGAATATTTGAAAGGGGTGTTAAATAAGACTGTCTGAAGCAGGAGAGCTGTTTCATCAGGCAAGGTGTTTTTCTTCTGGATGTTGAAGGACAGAGGTAAGAAAGGACTAGCACTGAGCTAACAGGTGCCACCCTTAATCTGTTCTCATTTTGGCCACCAAAATGGCCAGTAGCCCAGGCTTCCCTGGAGTTTCACCAGTTCCAGTTGATCTTGACTTGCTCCCCACAACCTCAAGCACAGAGCATGTAATATCTGGCCAGCAGCTTCCTGAAACTGTCACCATGACATAGCTTTCCAGCTATTGCCATGCTGCCTGCTAGCTCTCTCACTTAAAAATGGAGGAAAAAAAGGGATTTTAAAAAGAAATGAAAATAAAATGGCTTCAAGAGTTCAAGAGCTGGCCATCTGCCATCGGCAGCAGGACTAATTGCAAGACTGGGGAAACCCCAAAGGGCAGCTCAGCCTGTTGAGACCGCGTCCAGCTCACAGATGCAAGAAGCCACAAAGAGAGACCTCACACCAGGGGGGCAAACAGCAGCAGTCCATCTTCTGCTTTTGCTGGCCTTCTGCTGAGATTTGGTGTTTTTTCCCTAAAGATAAACTTCTCAGATAAGGTTGTCAGATGAGGCTTCTCAAGAAGGACCGTGGCTTGTCAGTAGTCACATTCAGCTGAGTCACTTGGCTGTGGCTGGGAAAGAAAGGGACCTTCCCAGCCTAAATGTGATTTTTAGCCCTATTTTCTGGGAGATGCATGGAGAAAGTGAGGAGGAAGAGCTTGTCCTTGCTTGAGCAGGAAAGCTGTGGCTGAGAGAGGGACTGTCCTGCAGTGAAACGCATGACTCTCCAGGGGCTGGCGTCTGGGAGAGCTGCCTCCCCCCTACCAACCAGTTGGACCAGGCTGGCTCCAGACAGCCTGATGCTGGTTTTTGTCATGCCTAGGGCACACAAATTCCTTCCACCCTGGCCTCGCCTTCCTCGGGCCCAATTCCCTGCTTCTCAGAAGCGGCGCACGTGAGGCATCTCTGTTTGGCAATCTCGGGAAGCCAGCCAGAGGCCCCTGCAGGCTCGGGTTTTGTAGCCAGCTCTGTGGGATAAATGCTCTCATTGCAAAATTAAAATAATAATAATGACTTTTTTTTTTCTTTTTTTAATAGTTAAAATAAAGTAGGGCATTTTCTGCAACAGCCTGGCTTTTGAACCATTCTGCATTGCCGCTCAGGCTGCAGCAAGCTGTGGGAGAGGAAGCAAAGCCAGCCACAAATTACAGCCTGGCAGCCTCGGGAAGAGCCTTGGATGTGTTTGAAGCTTGTTCCAGCCCATGCAGGAGCAGCCTGCATGAGTGACTCACCAAATGGTTTGCCTCACTGGACCAAGCTGGACTAGAGACGGACTCCCCACCGCCACCCCCTCTTCCTCACCACTAACAGGCTGCAGAAAAATAGTTCTGAGGTACTTGTCGGAGCGGGAAGCATGGGAGCGTTTTCCCAATGGGAAGGCGATGTAGCAGGGACTGCACCTGAGGGCAAAGCTGCAGCTCTTCTGCAGGAGGGGGACAGGGCAGGTGGGACAGAAGGGTGTCCCCTCCATCCCTCCTGGCGCTGGTGCTCATTAGCTCCTCTGCCAGGCTGCTCCAGCCCCCCTAACGCAGGGAAAAATAGACACAGACAACTCTTTACCGGGTTGAATCAGCCCAGGGTGCGGAGAGCGGAAGGCAGATGGCAGTGACCCAGCAATTCTCCAGCCTCTCAGCCCCTCAGCTCAGCACAAACAGCCACATCCTCTGCCCAGCCCAGTGACCCCTATGGCTTTACCATCGCTCCATTCCTCTCTCTGGGCGTTTGTTGGGTTTGGTTCTTTTTTGTTTTTTCCCCTGGATCCAGTTCACTGTTTGAACACTTGCGGCAGCACAGGGTGAAAGGAGTTAAGGACCATCCCCTTTTGGCAGCTGTGCCGCAGCACAGCTCTCAATTAACACTGGCACAATCACAGGCCACACTCCTGCCTGCGCTCAGCTCAGCCACAACTTAATTATCGAAAAAAAAGGGTCACATCGAGTGCACGGGATTTTCCAAGCAAAGCATAACATAAAGCCTCCAATCACTGCAGCTAATTCTCACTTCAGTATCTCCTTTGTCAGCTGTCACAAGCTTTACATTTTAGTTACAAGCTGCATTTTGTTTCAAGGTTTCCTCAGCACGTTAGGAACTACTTACTGGGATCAGACTCCTGCTCCAAGGCTGACCAGATCCCAGGGCAACAGTCACTTCAAAGTGAGTAGATCAACACAAAGAGAGTCAGTGGCCATAAATGCTTTGCCCTTGTGAACCAGGATTTCTGACCAGTGCTAGCAAGACCTAGAACAACAAGAGAGTTGCCAGAAAAGCAGGTGATTCCTCCTAATACAGGGGAATAAACAGTTCAGCATGGCCTTGTAAAGTCCATGCTTTAAAGGATATGCACAAAGAAGATGTGTAATCTCATTCCTGCTCTCATTGTGTCATCTTTTCACTGTTGTAAGCAGAAAGCAAGGAGACAAGCCTCTGCCACAACCTTTGAAGGAGAAGCAGCTTTCTTTATATAAATGGAAAGGAGATTTAAGCCATGTGTTTTCCCTGTAAATTCTACTTCTCCCCTCAAAACAAACAAACAAACAAACAAAAAAACCCCCAAAACCCAACAGAAGAGACGCATGAGAAATGCACATCTAGGTTACCCATTAAGACAATAAAGGAAAAAGTATAATGGTTTTAAAAATACATATCTGGAATCCCGAGAGGATAAAGTCTGATGAAGCAAAAGAAGAGGAGGATTTCAGAACACCTTTGGTTCCCATTCATGCTGCAACAAAGAAAAAGCTCCTACAAAGAAGCCCTACCCCTTTTCTTTCCTAGCTTGTCTATAAAGATTCAATGCAGGCACCTCGGGCTGCTTACTGGGAACTAAATTCCTCCCCAGTAAGAAGAGCAGGCGTGATTTAGGCCATCTGCAGCAAAAGGCAGGGATGAACAAAAGATCGCCCTTACCTGTCCCTGCCCATCACTGCTCTCCCTCCCTCCGTCACATTGTGCCCTTGCATTGAAGGCTCACCACCGTCTTCTCAAGCAGCCATCTCTTTGCAGGCTCATCTATCCCATGGAAGAGCAGCTTTCCAGAATGTGCTTTTAAGTGCAGGACCTCTACCAGAAAAAAACATAAATAAAAATAAAAAATCCCAACCTTTTTGAAAAACCATCCCAGCTCATTTCTGAGAGCTGGCCTCTCTCAAAGGATGGCATTGCAACAGTAAGCAAGGTTTCAGTGTGGGTCTTCAAAGCCTAGGAGGGGAAAAAGTCACTGCACCCATACACTGGCCAGCTTCTGGGGCATCAGCAGGGAGGTGCTGGGACATCCCACCAAAGACCAACACTCTGGCAGCTTCCCAAAGGAGGCACTCACCAGGGAGCTTTGCATGCACCCCCGGAGAGTGCACGCTACCGAGCAGGGTGTGCATTTTCCAAAGCAAACACCAAATGGTACAGCCAGGCCTTGCCATTAACTCAGATGGGGATAGCAAGTGCACAGATGAGGGCCCCACGTGTGTGGGCTCTCTCTTGTTCTGTGATTTTTGGTGTGGAGTGGAGAATATCTTCCCTTCACGGAGCAAGCGTTACCGCCCCATGGCTCTGTCCTCAGGGAACAAAAACTGAGCACTGCTCTGGTGTCAGAGAGCAAAGACTGATATTCTTCTTTTCCATGAGTTCACTCCAAGTTAAAAGGCAGAACCTTCCCCACCCTCATCTTCCTCCTCCTTTACCTGCCTTCGGGCTCGTCTCAGCTCCCAACACAGACCTGACAGCTCCGACTGGCACCCCCTCGCTTTAAGCACTGCTGGCCAGAATGGGGCAAGACTTGCCTGCCAAAGAAAAAAACAACCCCAAAACCCCTCTTTTACAAAATATGAGGGGGTGAGTTCTTCTTATTTGCTTTCTGCTTTGCAGGTTTTCAGGGGTTACGCTTGGAAGCTCTGAGGGCTTTTTCGGCAGAGCAGACTTATTTCAATCCAGCCCTTTCACAGCAGAGGGAAAAAATCTGCTTTGAGGGGCTTCAGCTCACACAGAAGTGATTAGATAATCACGAGACTCTGGGAGCCATGGCTTTAAGAAACAGCACAAAGTATTACAGGCTTTGCAGGAAAAAAAATAGAAGAAAAAAATAGTTGGCAGGGGACAAAATGCTACAAGGGCTCCTGGAAGGAATCAGACTTTCTTCAAACAATTTCTGCGCTGCTGAACTGCTTGTTTTCTCTTCCCTCATTATTCAAAACAAAAGGGAAGGCACGGAAAGGAACACGCTATTATTTGGGGAAGAAGATATGAAACAGAAGAGCTTGGGCTGGAAGTAAAAGTCTGAATGTGCCACCCTCAAAATTTTGCATGTGCAGGTAGGAGGTTAATGGGGTGTGTAGGGAAAGGAGTGGAAATAGATCAGGGAGATCATGTTGTCGGAGATCTTAATAAGCAGCCCCAGAAGTCAGGCAGGGATGGAGCCCTGCTTGCCTGCTGGCCGGTCGCTATGCTCTTGCAAAGTCTGCAGTCCCTTTTCTAGGTGACAAACTCGGGAGGAGGCATCAGGCAGCACCTCTTCACATGTGATCACACCTCAGCTGCACGGTTGAGGACCTTTGAGCCAGGCAGTGGATGTCAATACAGTTTGCAACCAACCGCTGGACAAAAATGGCACAAGTTTGAAGCAAAGCCACAAGGATGCAAGTAGGGGAAAGTGGCTAGCCCAGCTATTGTGGCTTCCACCACAAAGGTCTTTCATCATCTTACAGTCACCAAGGCACACAACCCACACCCAGAGTCATGGGCATCTGAATGGTTGCCCTCTGCCCTCTTATACAAAAAGCTAAAAGCATAGTAAGAGACTCAGTCTCCTTCTACTCTTGTTCCAGCAGAGCCTGGGATTTAAATGGTTGAGAGCAAATTGCCCACTGCAGTGTTCATCCCTTCAATCTTTGAACTTTGTGGAGCGGGGCTGATGGTTGGACTCAAGGATCCCAAGGGTCTTTTCCAACCTGAATGATTCTATGATCCCATGTCAAACTTCCCAAGCCTCTTAATATTCTTTATCTTCCAGTTTCCTTGAGCAAAAGCAGGTTTTAGACAAGGAAAGAGAGCTAGGTGGATTGCAGCATGAGCAGGGCAGATGGTTACAATTAATGCCAACAGGGTTCGCAGGAGAATTTGGGTTTCCCTGCTGGCAACCTCCCCTTCTGCATCCTCCCCGCCATTCATCCAACGGGAGCTGGAGGAACATTTGAGTATCTCCTGAGAACATCAAACGCAAGGCAATAGGGTTGTTTTATGGATTCCATGGGCAGCGCTGTGAGTAATGAAATAATGCCAGCTTGCAGCCTGGTTTTCCATGGCAATCACAATTTCCATGATCAGCACCTAACGTGCATCCTTGAGGCTTGCTCTTCACCTCCTCCCACAAATGAATCAGTCGCACAAAGGCTTATTTTAACCCTTAGCTTGCAAATCACAGACCTGAGAAAAGTCAGCCCCACGCACCCACAAAAGCTCAGCTACAGTCAGGAAACTTCTGGGTCAAAACTTGCCCTTCTGCTGAGCTTTGTTTGCCATGATGAATGTCAGAAAAGAAACAAAACCCTTCTTATCCATCCCCAGGGAAGGGCAGGGAGGCGTAGGAGTTAGTTCTCAAGCCTGGGCACCGAGATCCAGCCAGCTACAGAACAAAAGCACGGCTGAGCCCATAGAAAAGAGAAAAATGCAAGAAACCGCTCTGCGTGGAACAGCAAATGTCACTCCTGGCTTAAGACATTGGGTCAAACCCACCCCTTGTGGAAGGACAGAGAGGAAAAGCTGACCCAGGTCACCTCTAGAGCATGCAACTAACCTGATAAGACTGAAACATCCCCCCCCTTTGCCATTCCCTTCATTAGGCCACACTGCAGCTGCCCTTTAAAACTCGCCCAGCAGCTGCTTCCCCTCTGGCTGTAATTTTATTTTATTATATTTTTTTCCCCCAGCTGTGGCTGATGTCTCTCTGTGCTCCTTTAGCTGGAGGAGGAGGTTCAGAGCCCTGTGCTGTCCCTGCTGACAGATCTGCGAATGAGAGTTAATTAACCCTGAGAGATTTGGAAACTGTTTGGTTTGTTGGTTTTTTTTTTCCATAAAAATGAGGATTATCAGGATTGGGCTGCTCCTATTTCACAGAGGGGGCTTAGAAAGCAAACAGGTTTTGCTCTTGCTTGATTTTCCCAGTGCTGCTGGGGGCAATCAGATGTTATTTGGAATTTATAGTGATTTCTTGCAAAAGTGTCTGGATTTCCCCAATATCTTTTTTGTAGCTTTCTTGGAACAGCTGGTCTGATGGCAATGGGTCAAATTGTTCTCTTTCTGCACTCAAAGACCATTATGTAGTGGTGGTTCCTCCTACAGGTGTCCACACAAAGCGGGAGCGATCTCCAAGGCAGACCTGGTCTTTCTCTCTCTCTGAGACCTATGGGTTTTACAGCAGGAGGGTCCTGCCCTGTGTCATACACCACCTCTCGTTCCACAACACGCTCTTCAAATGAGAGACCCACCACGTCCAGCATGACAAAGGTGGAGAAACATGTCTCCTCGTTGCAGGCTGCCAGGGTGCAGCAGTGCCATTTCCTAGAGGTGGATCTTCCAGACATCCAGCCACAGAGCTTGGCTGACCCTCTGGGGACATCCCAGTGAAGTCCCCTAGCTTCTGGGCAGATGACTGCTTCTCTCTTCATTTTCTCTGGTGCTTTTGTGTCAGCTGCTTCATTGGAAAGATCCTGCCCCTGTTGTGAGCAAGGCTTCAAAGGTCCTGGTAACCTTAACACGCTTGTGTGTATTAAGTAGCAAGGATTTGGTTATCACCAAGCCAGGCAAGGTTTCCAGGCAGAGGTGTTATCTTCCTTGTGTAAGCAAGACTGACAAGGCTACAGCATGACTACTAGGGGAATGTCAGAAGCCACCATGTTCTGCCCTTCTGCAAACAGAGAAGGGAAGAATTAACCCACCCACCACCAAAAGAAGGAATTGGCAGTCAAACAAACCAGTCACAGTGGCAGTCACACGCAAGAGTGAGCTCTGACCCTTCGGCCAGTGGCTGGGGAATCTCCAGCCTGAAAGGTGTTTCAGGTTAGGGTGAATGTCCATGTGTCTGGAGAGGGCTAAATCAGGTGGCTTTGGGTCCGAGGTGGCATTTGGGGTGAAAGCATATGCCTGCACTGGTGCTGGAAGGGGGTGCCCTGCACCCTCTTGCACCCTGGCCATGTGCTCCTGCCACCTCCTTGCCAAGGGACAGACTGACCCTGATGGGATCTAACCAGCTCCTTATCCAAGTAGAAGCTCACCCTGCGAAGGAAATGCAATAAAAAGATAAGTTTTCAGGCTGACATTGCTGCAAGTGACGCACAGGAAGGGAGAGGGTAAACGTGCAACAGGCAGAAAGAGAGCACAGGACAGTCTCTTCCCCTGCCTTTGGTGGATTCAAGCACACCGTGAAACTGCAGAGCAGCAGAAAAGATGAGATACAAATAACACACTGGGGTAAGGAAATAAGCTGCTGAGACCTCATTGATGAGAGTGCTCAGCTTGAGGACCCTCTTCCAGCCTGAAGTTTCTGAAAGGTTGCCATCAACATTTTGATACAACCATACTGTCTCACAAGCTTCTTGACACCAACAGCCCCAGCGTTGCACCACCACTGGGAGTTTTAAGAGGAGTTGGAAGCCAACCTGCCACGTAGCAAAGCTGTATCTTCTCGTTTTATAGCACGGGCTTTGGAGAAGCATAGAGATAGCTTGGTGCCATCTCGCACATCCCCGTGCAAACATCTGTGCTGCTGTGGAACCTCCTGAGCAAAACCCAGCGGGCAACATGGCCAAATAGCTCAGCGCCCAAAAACCTGAATCACCTTTGGGGTTTTTCTTGGTGCTGAGCCACTTCTCAATAAAAGGCAGTTCTCGCTTCCTTCTTTTGGAGGGGAGAAGATGGCACAAGTCATGGTTTTGCAGACATTTTCTCTCCCTCTAAGGCTCAGAGTGAGTAACTGCTGCCGATTAGCACAATCAGTTCCTTTTTCATAGAACCATAGAATCATAGAATTGTCCAGATTGGAAGGGACCTTTAAGATCATCCAGTCCCACCATCAATCTTCCTCTGATAAAACCCAGCACTAACCCATGTCTCTAAGCACCAGGGCAACCCAGCTTTTCAGTCCCTCCAGGGATGGTGCCTCAACCCCTGCCCTGGGCAGCCCAGTCCAAGCCTTCACAACCTTTTCCCTGTCAAAGTTGTTCCTGATCTCCAACCTGAACCTCCCCTGGCACAACTTGAGGCTGTTTCCTCGTCCCATGGCCTGCGACTTGAGAGAAGAGACTGACCCCCCCCCGGCAACCCCCTCCTTTCAGGGAGTTGGAGAGAGCGAGAAGGTCTCCCCTCAGCCTCCTTTTCTCCAGGCTGAACACCCCCAGCTCCCTCAGGCTCTCTCATGATACTTGTTCTCCAGACCCTTCACCAGCTCCTTTGCCTTTCTCTGGACCCACTCCAGCCCCTCAATGTGTGTGTGTGTGTGAGGGAGGGAGGTTCTCTTCACAGACAGACGGGTCAGAAAGCAAAGCTCACTGTCAATCTGGGTCAGAGTCCCAGCCATGACCATCAGGCAAAAGGAGCGTTATTTGGTTGATCCTGAGTTCACTGCCTTGAATGGTGCCTTGGGAGAGAGGGGGGCTGAGATGGGGAGTTTTCCACATTTGTGGAGAGCAGGGATACCCGGATTTTACCCAGCTGAGGACGCTGCTGACCATACTAAGATGCTGATAGGGCATTTTTTTTTTCACTGCAGTGCAGCTCCAAAGCCATTGGCACCAGTAGAAACACCCTTGCAGTCTGTGTGTGATCCCCACTCTCTTCTCACTCCCCTTTTTAGCCTGAGTCAGAGAAAAGCCAAAGGGGAAAGCACGAGGCTTCTCACTCGCTTGGGAGAGCAGCTGGCTGTCCCCAGGGTGGGGACATGAGAGGTATTTTCTACTGGTGTCACTCTTTTCAGGTTTGCCAGCCTCTCTCCTCGCCAGACATCCCCCCGGCTCGGCTGCTCTCATCGTGTCAAACCGAATCTTCGCGCTGCAGGTTTGGAAAGTGTTTGCCCTGATTAAAAATAAACTAACTTCTTCGTCTCGGCCTCAGCAGTTTTTAGAGAAGCAGAACTGAAAAAGGAACAGAAAGTGCCGAGCAGCTCGGTTTGAAGATCTTGCACAGGCTGGTGTGCGGGGGCTGCAGGAGGCAGCGAGAGGAGGATGTGTGGAGGCCACTCAAAAGCACATCAACCGTGAACACTGACTTTCCCACCAGGTTCCCACCTAATTATGTCCTCTCGTTTTAAGCATACCTGCTGGGTGAGGGGAAAACAAACAAGAAAGATCAACTGAAAAGCTCTCGGGGGAGCTCAAATGATGGGATGTGCTGGGGCTGCACGAGGCAGTTGGCTTACAGAGGACAGCAAGGAAAGCAAACATGAATGAGCACCCATCGCCCAAGACACTGGTTAGACACTGGCCAAGTGTCACTTCGCTGTGGGCACACCAGAAGACTGTGCCACCATCCAGCGAGACCTGGACAGGCTGAAGTGCTGAGTAGAGAAGGACCTGATGAAATTCAACAAGGGCAAGTGTAGAATGCTGCACCTGGGGAAGAATAACCCCCTGCACCAGAACAGGTTGGGGGTGACCTGCTGGAGAGCAGCTCCGAGGAAAAAGACCTGGGAGTCCTGGGGGACAACAGGATGCCCATGTGCCCTGGTGGCCAAGAAGGCCAATGGCATCCTGGGGGGCATCAGGAAGAGTACAACCAGCGGGTGGAGGGAGGTCATCCTGCCCCTCTGCTCTGCCCTGGGGAGGCCCCATCTGGAGCACTATGTCCAGTTCTGGGCTTCCCAGTTCAAGAAGGACAGGGAACTGCTGGAGAGGGTACAGCAGAGGGCTATGAAGGGGATGAGGGGCCTGGAGCATCTCTCTTACAAGGAAAGGCTAAGGGACTTTGGTCCATCATGGTCTGTGACATCACCCTGGGGGAACTCTGCCAACAAGGGGAGGCTTTAAAATTGAGAGGCTCCTGGTGGCAGAAGGGATGCCAAGAGAGGAACACATGGGGAAGGCAAGGGCTGGGCAGGGAGAGGACAGGAGCCAGAGGCTCTTTGCTCCATCTGAAAGAGGAACCGAAAAAGCAGATGTAGGCTCCAGTCACACTCACTTTCCCAGTCCATCTTGTAGGACCAGGGGACATGGTATCTCCCCACGCAGTGGCAGCCAGGATGTGCTGCCAAGGCAGGGGGCTTGGCTCCCTGGGAGAGGAATCTCTCCCCCAGACCAAAATTGCTGCTGAGGCAGCACCCGCTCCCAGCCAAGGTTCCCCTGACTGGGCTCCCAGAAGGGCTGCGGCTGGGAAACTGGGTACCAGTTTGCAAGTTACTGGGGGCCGTCATGCTGCCGCCAGGTGGCACCAGGAACCCGCATCCCTGTCAACCAAAAGAAAACACTTCATTTTCGATGGGTCTTGGGGATGGGAGCTACCAGCGGCGGAGAGGGTGAAACACTCCCTCTTACACTTAGGTGGGGAGAGGTTTCCCGATAGGTGGGTTTCTGTTTGATTATTGAAAGATCATTAAAAATAATAATAATGGAAAATAAAGAAAAAAAGAGCTGGAGAAGTTTCAGCTAATAGTTCTGTCTTCTGGTAAGCAAGCGAGGCTTGGCAGAGAGGGTGAAGAGAGCTTCGAGAAGTTTACATGGGAAGGTCATCCAAGAGGGAAAATCCAAGGAGAGGTGGGACTGACTGAAAATGGCATCCAGCCCTTGGAAGAAAACCAGGGTTTTCACACTGATGTGTTCCTCCTGTGAACTCACAGCCTGTGGGTCATTAGAGCTGTCATTAAAGCACCTGCGAGTGCTTTTCTTGATAAAGCCAGATCTAGCTAACGAGTAGGCACAGTGCGCTCAGCTGCAAAACTGGGCTCTTCTTTGGTTTGAGAGGGTCACTGCCTGCTTTTCCCTCGGGCACAGGTAGCCTTAGTGCTCTGGGATGGCTGTGCATGCACCCACACACAGGTTGCTCCCAGCTCTGGGGGTGATACACCTGCACCCTGGCACTCGGACAAACCTTCTCCCTCTTCAGAGGCAGACCTTGGCTGGCCAGTTTGGGCTTTGCACTAGGAACTGTCTTGCATGTTTTAGTTCAACGTGAGCATCTGTGTGGCTGTAGGTTCCCCATCCCTTTTGCTAGAGGAACTACAGGGCTAGAGGAGGTGGACACCTTCTTCTGACATGGGTCCTGGTTCCCTAGGCCAGCTCATGCAGCCATAGGAGGTCCTCAGCCCAGCCCCAACCAGGAGCCAGTCACGCCAGCAGCTGCCCTGCTGTCCTTGGGAGGGGGAACCCTGGCATTTGCAGGTGCCTGTGCAGTCCTGTCCCCTGAAGCCACTGCACCCGAGTGCCGTTGGCCACTGGAGAATGGCCATGTTTGCAAAAGGCCCTCGAACGAAGGGCAGTCGGAATATGTGTGACTTATTTTGCAGCTGCAAGTCATCTCCTTGCTCTGCACCATCACCTCCCTGAGGAACATGCCGAAAAGCAGCTTGCTACACCACGGGCACCTGGCCATGAAAAGCAGAAGGAAGGCTGCCAACAGGTTTCCAGCTTTCTGGGGAGCAAGGAATAAACCTGAAACAGGTCTCTGCAGATTTGGCCTTGAAATGAAGCTGGGGCACCTTTTCCATCTCATAACCTTGGACAACAGGCGTCCTTCCACTTTCTCTCAATTCCAAGCCACATCACAACCTCCTGGGAAATAAACTCATGAAGTGCTGCTGGGGGGAAGCAGCAAAGCAGAGAAGAACTGGGTTTCCTTTACACCACAGCTTCCAGATCATTTCCAGCTGCCCCAGCAGCATGTCCTGCTGCCAGATGCCACTGGATGATGCTTGAAGGGACACAGGTCCTTTCAGCAACATCTAATCTGCAGGCAAATTTGCTACCCCAGATCCAATGGGGAAAAGGCCACTGAAATCAGAGTCCAAACTGGTCACCACCGCACCATCAGCTTGGACCAAGGGTGGAAAATGAGCCTCAGATGCCTTTATTCCCCGAAAACCCAGAGCATCCTTGTTGCTATAGTGACACTTCCCCCCCTGCCTTCCTCCTGATGTCACTCTGGGGACCACTCCCCTGCCTCCTCCTGCACAACAGGCATGTGCGTGCACACACATGTGCAACACAGGGAGCAAGGAGAACAGTCTCTCTTCTCCCTGGGAGAAGAGGAGTGGGTAAGGAAGGGAGTGTGATGCTGTGGCTAGTGAAGGGTGGAAGAAGCACAACTCCCTGCCTCTCCTGTCACCTCTCTTGGCAGTTTGCAGGGAGGAGAAGGCACTTTATTCCTCCCTGTGCCAGCTTTACTTATTGATGATGTAGGAAGGTGATGTCCATCCTGAGCTCCACGTGTGTGTGCGGGAAGTTGCACCTGGGGCTCAGGCAGGTGGGCTTCAGCCCAGGCTGAACCATCCCTCCTCTACTCCTCCCACCCCTCCAGGACCACCCCAAAGGCACCTTACGAAGGCACCCACACCCTTCTAGAGTGGGTGTCCCACTCCCCACTGGCCTCTCTCGGCCTTCTTCTCAAAGATATCTACATATCAGAGTATGTATTTTCACCAAGATCTCCTCAGCCCATGAAATTTGAGGCAGAATCCCCTGTTTCAACTGGAATAACAAGTGAGGAGTTAAAAATAAATGCTTTGCCATGTTCCAAAACCCCGGAAAACTCCCGCAGTGTGTGGCCAGCCAGACGTAGCCGCTCGTTTTGACATGATTAACCTGACAGCCTACACAGGCCTGGTCCTGAGAGCCCCGGGTTCGCCTCATTTAGGCAGGGCGTGTGAGATGCTGCCCATCACCCCGGCTCCATCAGTGACACTATGGGAGCCAGAGCCATGGCAAGAGTGGTCCCTTGGTTCCTCTGCCCTTCTGCAGCCGGATCACAGAGTTACCAGCTGCGGGATGCCTACTGCAACCCGAAAAAGCAGAAGGATTTATGGATGGATGGATGGAGACTATACCAGAAACCTCATGGATGGCCTTTCTTGCACTGACGTTTGCACAGGGACAGTGCCACCATCCCCACGCACCTCCAAGTGACATCTAGCAGATCCTCAACACTCCCACATTAATATCATAGAATCATAGAATCATTCAGGTTGGAAGAGACCCTTGGGATCATCGAGTCCAACCATCAGCCCTGCTCTACAAGTTCTCCCCTACACCAGATCCCTCAACACCACATACAATCTACTCTTAAACACAGTCAGGGAGGGTGACTCCACCACTTCCCTGGGCAGCTGATTCCACTGACTGACCACTCTTTCTGGGAAGAATTTTTTCCTAATGTCCAGCCTAACCCTACCCTGCTGCAGCTTGCAGCCATTCCCTCTTGTTCTATCGCTAATTGCCCGTGAGAAGAGACCAGCACCAACCTCTCTACAATGCCCTTTCAAGTAGTTGAAAAGAGTGATGAGGTCTCCCCTCAGCCTCCTCTTCTGCAAACAAAACAGTCCCAGCTAGCTCCTCTCAAGGCCTTTCACCAGTTTCGTTGCCCGCCTCTGTGCTTGCTCCAGCCCTTCCAGATCTCTCTTGTGTTGAGGTGCCCAGAACTGGACACAAGACTCAAGGGGTGGCCTCACCAGTGCTGAGTACAGGGGGACAATCACCTCCCTACTTCTGCTGGTCACACTATTATTTATGCAAGCCAGAACACACACAAGGCTGTGCCACGTTCTGTATATAACACACCAGAAGTCTGTGCCGCCATCCAGCGAGACCTGGACAGGCTGGAGTGCTGGGTAGAGAAGAACCTGATGAAATTCAGCAAGGGCAAGTGTAGAATGCTGCACCTGGAGAAGAATAACCCCCTGCACCAGAACAGGTTGGGGATGACCTGCTGGAGAGCAGCTCCAAGGAAAAAGACCTGGGAGTCCTGGGGGACAACATGGGACAACAGGATGCCCATGAGCCAGCAATGTGCCCTGGTGGCTGAGAAGGCCAATGGCATCCTGGGGGGCATCAGGAAGAGTGCAACCAGCGGGTGGAGGGAGGTCATCCTGCCCCTCTGCTCTGCCCTGGGGAGGCCCCATCTGGAGAACTGCGTCCAGTTCTGGGCTCTCCAGTTCAAGAAGGACAAGGAACTAGTGGAGAGGGTACAGCAGAGGGCTATGAAGGGGATGAGGGGCCTGGAGCATCTCTCTTACAAGGAAAGGCTGAGGGACTTGGGCCTTTTTAGTCTGGAGAAGAGAAGACTGAGAAGGGACCTGATCAACACCTATCAATACTTCAAGGATGGGTGTCAAGAAGATGGGGCCAGGCTTTTTCCAGTGGTGCCCAGTGACAGGACAGGAAGTAACAGGCACAAAATTGAACATAAAAAATTCCATCTAAACATGAGGAAGAAATTCTTTCCTGTGAGGGTGGCAGAGCCCTGGCAGAGGCTGCCCAGAGACGTGGTAGAATCTCCATCTCTGGAGACATTCAAAACCTGCCTGGACACGTTTCTGTGCAGCCTGCTCTGGGTGGACCTGCTGTGTCAGGTGGGTTGGACTAGATGATCTCCAGAGGTCCCTTCCAACCCCGTACCATCCTGTGTCTCTGCCATTCTGTGATATGCTTTTACCTATCTGTGGGTTTGCACACACCCGCTGCTGCAGCGAGCGCGGTGCTGGCACCCCATGCATAAGCTCAAACACATTAGCAGCACTAATAGGAAGCCTCTAACGAGCTCTGCAGGTCATTGCACACAAATGCCAAGAAAACCTGCATTTATTTTCTTTTTTTTTTTTTTTCTTTTTTTTTTTTTGTGTGCCTATGCCTCATGCGTAGCAGAAAAGCTATGCCAGGAATGTGAAAGAGTGCTGAAACTTTTTTATGGGGGCTATTTTTTTCTTTGCATCTTTCTCTGCCTGCAAAGCCAGATGTCTTTCAGCTCCTCAGCGTCTAAGGTTACAGAGCTCTGAGGGAGCGGTATGAATTTCTGCACATAAACCAGAATAGCTGTTCCTATACCATTTATTGCTCCAGACCCTTGGGGACAGTGACAGCCCCAAAGCTCCTGGCCCACTCCCAGTAAGATGCTCTGACTCCCAGTCCTCGCATGCTCATCAGCACAGCACACGGTGGTTTTGGGCCACCACGTAAGGGCAAACCCCCCCAAAGCTCCTGTAGGAGAGAAAATGGGGAGAAAACGGAGATTTGGGAAAGAGGTGCTGACCCTGTTGCCAGTTTTGGCCAAGGATAAGTGGTCAGTCACTGGAATGGGCTGCCCAAGGAGGTGGTGGAGTCCCCATCCCTGACTGTGTTTAAGAGTTGATTAGATGTGGTGTTGAGGGATCTGGTGTAGGAGAGAACTGTGTAGAGCAGGGCTGATGGTTGGACTCAATGATCCCAAGGGTCTTTTCCAACCTAAATGATTCTATGGTTCTGTGATAAGAACAAAGAGCCTTCCCTTGCCTGTGAGGTGGTCACGGAGAAGATGGAGCCAGGTTCCTCAGGTGGTGGGAGGGCAGGAGCTGGAACAGGAAAAGTTTGGAGTGGATATAAAGAGAACCATTTTCCCCATGAGACGGAGCTGCCTGGAGAGGTTGTGGTGGCTTCATCCTTGGAGCTTTGCAGGAGAAAGCCCTGACCACCCTGGTCTGACCCCACTTCAGCCAGAAGCCTGGAGAGGAGCCTGCGACCTGAATCGTCCTACGGTGCCCAGGAAGGGACTGGCCTTGGCCACGGTGGGACGCTTTCGGGGGTCTCTGTGCGCTCCCTATTCCCCCCCCTTCCAGCCCGGGCCGATCCCAGGGTTGGGGGCAGGCGACTCCCGGTTTCCAGCCCCGGCGTGTCGGGAGGCGGTGGGCAGGCGGTGGGCGGGCAGGCAGAGGAGGGGGGCGCTGGCCAGGGGACCCTGGCCGGCTCCGCCCCGGGACCCACGTCCAGGCGCCGGCACTGCTCCCCCCCGCCGCCGCCCCGGGAGGGAGGAAGGAAGGAAGGAAAGAGGGAGGGAAGAGGGGTGGGAGGGAAAGAGGGAGGGAGGATGACAGCGCCGTGAAGAAAAGCAGGGGACCCGCTGCCCTCCCTCCTCCCGCA
>VZTM01031197.1:290575-309364 GCA_013400555.1 Jacana jacana
GGGGGTTGGGGGGAGCCCTAGAAATATTTTCTGACAGGTGACCCCTACCTGGGGTTGGGTAGAGGCATGGGGCGGTTCAGGGTGGTTGCCATGTGCTGGGGGCTCACTCAGCAGCCACTCCCCCCGGCCAGAGCTGCTGGCTGAAGGCAAACATAAATAAGTAAGAACCAGGCAGTGTCGGCAGCAGCTGGCCACAGCTGGACCGCGTTTCTGCTGGCGGAGGGCAGCCGGGAGGAACAAGCCAGGGCTCCGGTGACGAGCCCGCCGCTGGGCCAAGCTCACAAAAGCTGCGTTTTTTGACCCAAGAGGGAGAACAGAGGCGGCATTGAGGAGCGCGGGGCCGGTCGGTGGGGAGCAGCCACACCGGAGCCCCGGGCGCCATTCTGCCCCTCCATCCATCCGTCCGTCTGTCTGTCTGTCCTTTTTCCAAGCACGGCCGCCTCTTGCTTGGGGAGCATCCGACCTCAAGGTGCGGAGTCAGGGTGCTCAACGCCGGCCGGCTGACCCGGGAGAGGGTGCAAACGCGGGTTCCTCTTTGCCTTGAGCAGCGTGGGCGATACACTCGTGGCAGGAGGGCGAGGGAGAGCCATCAAATCCCCCCCTCCCCTCTCCCTACCCCGTTTCTCTGGGCATGGCAAGCGGCCCCGGGATTGCCGAGTGAATCGGGTTTTGTTTGGAGGCTTTTCCCCACCGGGAAAGCCTCGGGGTCACCCAGGTCAGCTGGATCCCCCGCAGCTCCGCACTGGGAAAAATCCCCTGGAGCTCAGGCATCACGAGGTGGGGTCAACGTGGCCGAACCCACGGCAGGAGCGAGAGGCGAACACCTCTCCTGTGCTGGCCCGTGAGGCCGATTTGCACAAAGAAAGTCTTAATTGAATTGTTTTGCAAAGCAGCACAAAGGGGTAAAGAGCTGCTCAGCTGGCAGAGCCATGAAGGGGACATCAGAACGGTGCCCAGCGTCCCCTTCCCATCCCACCACGCACAGAAGAACTTCAGGGCTGGGGCAAAGCGAGGTCTAGGGGGGACAGAGAAATAAAGGGAGATAGGAAGGAGGCGGTGAGGAAAGGGGGAGCTGAGTGGAGGGGATGGCGACAACCGCCCGCTCTCACCTGCCCTGCCGGCACGGCCTCAGCCCCGGCTGGCTCCAGCCTGTCATTTCCAACTCAGCAAGAGCATTTCTTCCTGGCTGCCCGCCAGCTTCCCGTCAAAAATGTCACGGGACAGAAAGAAAACGCGCCCCCCCGACCCGCGCAGATTTCCGCCGGGGCTAATTGCTCCCATCAAAGCCACGTAGCTATGGCTCCCACACAGTGCCGGGCACATTGGGAGGCCAGGAGGAACGCGTGGCTCCTTTCGAGACCAAAGCAGCCAAATTCTCTTTGTGCCCATCATATGGAGGGGGAGGGGTGGGGTGGGGCTGGGGTTTGTCCCCCTAGGAGACAAAGGGGAGACCTCATCACTCTCTGCAACTGCTTGAAAGGACGTTATAGAGAGGTTGGTGCTGGTCACTTCTCACAGGTAATTAGTGATAGAACGAGAGGGAATGGCTTCAAGCTGCAGCAGGGTAGGGTTAGGCTGGACATTAGGACAAAACTCTTCCCAGAAAGAGTGGTCAGACACTGGAATGGGCTGCCCAGGGAGGGGGGTGAGTCCCCATCCCTGAATGTGTTTCAGAGTGGTTAAGATGTGGTGTTGGGGGACCTGGTGTAGGGGAGAACTTTGTAGAGTGGGGCTGATGGTTGGACTCGATGATCCCCAGCGTCTTCCAACCTGAATGATTCTGTGATTCTAGGAGGGACACCTCCAGCTCACCTCACCCTGGCTCCAGTCGTTCCTGATAAGGGGAAAGGCACGGATTTGGGAGAAAAAAACACACACTGGGAAAGCCGCAGTAAGAGCAAGGACATGCTTGTGTTCAGACAACAGATGCAGCTTCACCCTTCCTCCATCCACACCAATGCAAAAAAACCCCAAACATCCCCATCCTCTTTTCAAGGCATTCAAGCTTTCAGAAACAAAGACGCTCCCAAAAGAATCAGGCTTGCTTTCAAACAAGCACAGGAATAACAGAACCTCAGACACACACACACACACTCCCACCCCTTGCTTCCCCAACCCAAGCCCATCCCTTCCCCATGCAGGTTAGTGCCCACAGCTGTGCTGCCTCTGGGCTAACCTCCCCAGCCTGCCCCAGCTGTACTTTGAGGGGAAATCAGGCACATTGGGGTGATGCTTAGTGTCACCAGAGAGACATTTTTTTTTCTGCAAGTAGCCCAGAGCAGTGAAGGGACATGTGTCCTGTGTGGCAGGTCGACCAGGCAAAGCCTGCTTCTCCTCGGGGTTATTGCAGGTGAGGGGAGATGATGTAGCACCAGCAAGAGCTTTAATAAATTATATTCCCCTCTAAATAGGATCTTTCTGGGTAATACTTTCCTCTGCCAGTCTAATCCAGACTTGACTTTGGACGGCAGGTACACCCTGCTGTTTCTCTTCCTCCTTCTCTGGGACACTGGAGGCTTGCTGGGGCCATGCTGGCATGGCTGGCCTTGCCCTGGAGAGGCATTTCTTGCTGGAATCAGAAGATGCCACAGCCCACCAAGTGCGAGAGTGGTCGAGGCAGGCAGGTCTCTGCGATGCCACCTCGGACACCGTGCAGTTTAATGCATGGCCGAGGTGGCAAACTGCTACCAGCAGCTGGCACAGAGCATGTCTGCCAGCCCATGAAGCCAAGCCGCCAGGACGACACAGAAACACATAAATAAAGGCCTTTTTCCAGCTTGGCACAAGGTTTGTCCCAAACCTCAGAAGTCATGGCTGCTCTGCCAGTTGTCCTGACCCCCCATCCCCTTGTCCTTGCTTGCTCCAGCTCCATTTAATGGGATCGGACGAGCTAATCCCCCGTGTGCCCTTGCAGGGCTATCAGATGGGATTTCTGCACCAGGGTTGGAGGGAAACCCATGGCCCAAGCAGCCACCTGCCCTCACCTAGCCCAGCTGACTTCTGCTGGAGGCTGGATCCAACCCTTGCCCTTCACTCCCTGGGGATGCTCGGTGATGGTCCCACAGGGAGCTGGTGCATGGCTCCGGCTCCATTGCCCGGACCCTGGCTCGGCAGGGGGACCCACGGGCCAGTGAGGGACTGGGGGCTGCAGCACACGTGGACATTTCAGCATTAAATGACAGCCTTGTTTTCTGTTGTGTTTTTTTAAGAGACTGCATGCCTGACCAGACCGCATTTCTTGGTCTGCATCCCATATTTATCCTGTAATTACACCTCCGGACAAAGGCTGCCTGTCTGTCAGACTGATATTTTTTTTAAGGACACAGTTTTATTCTATGCTGTGCTTTCACTCTAGTGAAGTCTTGGGGGACAGGGGAGAGAAAACTCCCCGCAATTTGGGGGTGAAAGCTGTTCTTTCTTGAACCCCGTCCCAAGAGCAAAGGAGATTGCACAGGCCCCCTTCCGTCCTTTGCTGAAGGGAAACCCAACCGCTGGCATCCTTCTGGTGGTGCTTCTCTACCACCTCACCAGGATTAAGGCCACAAAACCCTTCTCCATGTTGGCCCGTGGGAGAAGGTGCCACCTCACCAGCGAGCCAAGAGCTTCACCAGAGAGGTCTTTATAAGCCTTACAAGCTGCTGGCCAAGCTGGATAGAAGCTGGTCAAGCTCCTCATTGCACCTGCCTGGATCACAGCACGAGAAAGAAGGAATGCCCACAAAAAATGGCGTTTCCATAAAATTCCTAATGCCTGCCAGGGGCTGGGCTCTGGAGGGATATAGGGAAAAAATTGGAAACCAAAGCTGGAGGGGGAAGGAGACACCTGGCTCTACCCCTGCCCACCTCATGCTGGGGTGCCCACCTGCGAGGAAGAGGAGCTGGGGTGCACCTAGGTGGAGCTGGCTTCAATGCCAGGAACAAGGAAAAGGGTCCTGTGGCAGAACCCTGGGACAGAGCAGACCCTCATCACCAGCTCCCTGAGGCTCTTCTTTTGGATATAAAGACCAGCCGAATCTGAGAGACCATTGCATTTCGTCTTGGAGATTCTCCTGAAACCCTTTTCTGTGGGGGATCTGTGGCCAGGTTATGGGCTGGCACATAGGCAGGCGCTGCCTCTACATACATGTGACCGGCTGGTCCAGCCTGGCCAAATATAAGGTGACTTTGGAGCCGTGGTTTACAGGAAGTGGCCACCAGCTGGTGTCCTCAAGCTGATGTCACTGAAAATCTGGAAGTGAAAAATGAGGTCTGTTCGGGAGAGAATAAATTAAATGGGTCCTTGTTGATTTATGCTAAAAGCAAATATTATTTATAAGGTGTATAATAGCTAGCGTTGATTTTTTAAAAGCAGCCAAGAACTGATCTGACTTGGTTTTTTCCACGCAATTCTTTGACCTGAACTGACCAGATTCCACCCTGGCTACAGTTGAGATCCCCGAGGCATGTGAGGGTGACCAGTTCACTGGGGCAAAAGGGGGAGCCCCAGGCAGGTGCCAAGGATGTGCAATGCGGTTTGTCCAGCAGAGAGCAACCCCTCACCTCATCTCCAAAAGACACAAAGAATACCTTTTCCCTGAAGCGCAGCCCCAGGCCACTGAGGGATGATGTGCAGACAGAGGGGACATGGCACAGGAGCTGCTGATGCAGAAGAGGATGAGGGCCCTCGCCCTTGGGTTTTGCAGAGAGAGCTGGGAGCCAGGAGCACAGTCCCCGTCTGCTTGGGAGCGATTACCCTGCAGCTAGTTTCATGACATTGACTGTTAAGTCCTGAATAATAGAATCACAGAACGGTTTAAGTTGGAAAGGACCTTAAAAGATCATCCAGTTCCAACCCGCTACCATGGGCAGGGACACCTCCCACCAGAGCAGGTTGCTCCAAGCCCCGTCCAGCCTGGCCTTGAACCCCTCCAGGGATGGGGCAGCCACAGCTTCTCTGGGCAACCTGGGACAGGCTCTCACCACTCTCACAGCAAAGAATTTCTTCCTGAGATCTCAACTAATTCTCCCTTCTTTCAATTTAAAACTGTTAACTAACAAAGAGTCCACCATCCCTCCTGTAGCCCCCTTTGGGTGCTGGAAGGCTGCTATAAGATCTCCCCTGGAGCCTTCTCTTCTTCAGACTGAACAACGTCAGCTCTCTCAACCTGTCCTCACAGGAGAGGTGCTCCAACGATCTGAGCATCTCTGTGACTCCTCTGGACAGGTCCATGTCCATAATCATCTGTTTATTTTCTGGGTTTGAGGCAGACATTCTTCCCTCCCACGCTGCAGCTGGAAGAGCTCTCCTTAGGTTTTATGGCAGAGACATTGTCAGTAGGGGGATAAACAGGACCCTTCCAGCTACCCTGGAAAGGGGCAAGAGAAGGATGGGGTGCTTCAGGCTGCTCCAGGAGGGAAATTACAGAATCCCAGAATGGTAGGGGTTGGAAGGGACTTTTGGAGTTCATCTAGTCCAACCAGAGCATGTTCACCCTGAGCAGGCTTGACATCTGAAGACCTTCCCATGCAACATTGCCGTAGCCATCCCTGGATTTATCATGCTCAGAGAGATGTTTGGTGGCTGTGGCTGATGTTGCACTGAATCTTGATGAGGGGAGGATGCAGAGACAGGTAGATACCCACACTGCTCGCGTGGGGTCTCAGAGCTGCAGAGGTGGGACAGGAGCATCCTGCCAAACCCCTTCCCTACCTATGCTTCTTCCTTCCTGCTGGTCTCCTGCCACCCCACAGGGAGCATAGGGTCCATGGCGCAGGCACAGGGCAAAAGCCAGGGAGCCTGGGGGAAGGCAGATCACTGCCCCCAGCCTCCCCACCTGCTCCTGCCCTCACTGAAGCTGGCCAGCTCTTACTACAGCTTCTGTTTGTAGTCCTCGGCCAGAGGAAAGTCATCCAAACAACGTATTTGCCAATGCTGAGCGGGCACCTGCACACAGAAGGCTCCCTCCCACCACAGTTTTGAGCAGTTGGAGTTTCTTCCCGTCTGCCTGAGGCTGGGTGCAAGGTTTTCACAAAGGCTCCTTTTGCTTTTTACCTCCCCTGTTTGCTTTCGAGGCTGGTTTTTGCCACTGGCCTTGTCTTGCTTGTTGGCGCATCTCCTACTCGCCGGAGCGCTTGGGGACAACTCTCGGAGGTGGGATGAAGGCGTTTGCCATGTGAGCAGACAGGGCCAGGGCAGGAACAACACCTTGTTCTTTGTGGAAGGTCTGGTGCAAATATACCCACCGGGGGAGAACTCCACAAACAGGCAAATACTCTTGAAGTAATCGATTTTTTCCCGGCAGTTGGCACATGCTGTGAAATACATGCAAACATCTGGCGTGAAAAAAAGCCAAAAAACACCTCTATTGGGCACAGAGGTGTGAGGGAAGGGGGAGAGGGCAATGGGAAGTGGTGGTTCACCCTCAGCCTCCCCCCATCTTTTTGGCCTTTGGGCCTTTGATCCCGCTGTGCCGCCACTGGATGAAATGCTGGAGGAATCACACGGGTAAGGCCAACCTTGCCAGGAAGGAGATGGGTTCACAGATGCCCGTTGAGAAGCAAGCCCATCCATGGAATGGGAGGGCAGAGCTTAAATCAGGTTTTCGATTGCCAAGTTCATCTTTTAGCAAGGGAGACGCATGTTCTTGCCTCCAGTTTCTGCACTGAATTATCCTATCCCAAAGTTGGCCATCGCCAGGCTATTCCAGCGACCCCCTTCACGGAGCAGAGCCCACAGAGGTACCAAGAGAGAGAGGACAGGGAGCAGACCTGGAGCACTGCTACCCTAGGGAGACTTCTCAACCTCTGGACATTTGTAGCTCACTGATTTCATGTCCAGAACGGGTGTCTCTGTGTCTAGCAGATCTGGAGAATTTATCTTCCCCAAATTAATCAAAATTACCCCCCCCCCACACACACACACACCTTGAAGGTTTTAGCTTCCTCCAGCTGAATGTTGTGTAATGAAAAGCACAAACCTGCCCCTGGTTTGTTTCAGCTGAGGCCACCGGGTCCTTGGTAGGAATCACAGAACATCAGGGATTGGAAGGGACCTTGAAAGATCATTCTGCCGTTCCTTCTGCCGTTCCATCCCTCCTCTCTCAGCTCTCTTCCAGGCTGAAGAGTCCCTCTGGGAAGAAAAGAAACACCCCCCCAATGCTTTCGATCCCTTTGCCACCCTTCTTCCCAGCTGCCTTTCTGTGAGGGAGGGGAGGGTGTGTGTCTGCTGCCACACGCTGGACTTGAACACCCGTGTCCCACGTCCCCACGGCCGAGCCTGCTGCACCCTCTGGTGGCAACCCTACATCCAGGACCTGCTTTTCCAGGGGAAAAAAAAAAAAAAAAAAAAAAACCAAACCAAAACAAACCAAACCAAAACAAAACACCAACAAATGCAACAAATAACTTCTTCTGTCTCCCACGGATGGGAAGGAGTTTTGCTCTGGACCCTGCTGAGAAGGGGCTTTGGCAGTGGCCAGCATTCGCTGAAGGAGGAATAGGGAGCAGAGGGAGCCTTCAAACTGGCATGGGAATCATAGAATCATAGAATCATAGTGGTTGGAAGAGACCCTTGGGATCATCGAGTCCACCCATCAGCCCTACTCTACAAGTTCTCCCCTACACCAGATCCCCCCAGCACCACATCTAATCTACTCTTAAACACAGTCAGGGAGGGTGACTCCACCACCTCCCTGGGCAGCTGATTCCACTGACTGACCACTCTCTCTGGGAAAAACTTTTTCCTAATGTCCAGCCTAACCCTCCCCTGCTGCAGCTTGCAGCCATTCCCTCTTGTTCTGTCACTAATTGCCCGTGAGAAGAGACCAGCACCAACCTCTCTACAATGCCCTTTCAAGCAGTTGTAGAGAGTGATGAGGTCTCCCCTCAGCCTCCTCTTCCTCCAACTAAACAGTCCCAGAAGGGGAGTGCAGGGGCAGCTCTGCCAGCTCACAAGGCCACAGTGTGCACAGCAGCTATATTTATCTACAGGGCCAGCAGCTATATTTATCCTGAATGCCACAGGAGCCGAAAGTCTTCAGGGTAATTTCCCTGCTGCGGAAGAACACAAAACAGATGTCCTTTTTTACTGTAAAAACCTCCTTCTCTGCTCCCTTTCTCCCCAGGGGTCTTCGCTGCCTTCTCAGCCCTTTCCCACTCCTCCTGACATCCAAGTGTTCTCCATCACGGCGATGCCGGGCTCATCTTCCCACCGTCCATCTTGCAGAGCCTCTCCAGGCTCCTTTTCCCAATGCCACTCGGAGCAGATGGGTCTTCATTTCTCTCTCCATTTCTCCTGGAGAAGGGAGTGGTCCATCCTCTGGGTTGCATGGTTCACCTAGCCCACAGTCTCAACTGGTTTGTGGGGTTCCTAACAAGCCCCCCCCAAAAAGCCACAGAGCCAAGGGCTGTAAAACGTGAACTCTACCAGCAAGGGGAGGAGCAGGGCACCCCTCTGCTGCCAGCCCCCAGCTGTCCCCCAAAAGGCAGGGGGCAAGCTGCATTTAGGCAACACTCCATAGCTGGCCAAGGACAAGCCAAGGGTGGGCAGGCAGGCAAAGCCCAAGGTTCGTGAACTTTCCAGAGCAAAACAAAACTGTACACAAAACCATCTCCTCTTTTGTTTGTGGTGGTGGTTTGGGTTTGGGTTTTTTTTAGGGGGGGGGAGGGAAGATGAGCTCATGACTTTTTAATGCTGGGTTTGGCAGGGCTGACCATACACCCTCAGCATTAGCAGAGCCTCTTGTCTTGCACAGCACCCTTACCCGCTGCCAGGCTGCAGCTGATGTCCCCAAGCCAGCAGGCTCAGCCACAGCAGTTCCTCTGGTCTCTGGACGTTTAACATCGCCCTTAAAACACAACCCTTCCTTGGTCTGTAGGATCCTTACAGTCCCCTTCTCCTGGGGAGGACGTAAGGAAGGTTATGCAACCCAAGGGTGGGTTGAAGGAGGACGGAGCCAGACTCCTCTCGGTGGTTCCCAGTGACAGGAGGAGGGGCAACAGGCACAAGCTGGAACACGGGAAGTTCCATTGGAATATGAGGAGGAACTTCTCTGGGGCAAGGGTGGCAGAGCCCCAGCAGAGGCTGCCCAGGGAGGGTGTGGAGTCCCCTTCTCCGGAGACCTTCAAGACGCAGCCCTGAGTGATGTGCTCTGGGCAACCCTGCTTTAGCAGGAAGGTTGGACTGGGTGATCCCTAGAGGTCCCTTCCGACTCTGACAATTCCCTGAATCGGTGAAAGGGGAAACACTCTGTACTTGGGACTCCGAGCAGACGCTGCGCCCTGGCTGGGAGCATTGCCCTGCCCGGGAGAGCCAAGGTCTGCAAAGCTGGGTTGAGAACCTTGAGAAACCCAGCTCCTCCCCGCGGTTTTAAGGCTAGAAAGAGCTTATCAAGCGGCAGAGGTGACTTCCCCCACACACCCCCTTCCTACCTCCCTCCCTCGCGGAGGCGGAGAAGGGACGGGAGGCGGCTGCGCAGAGTCATATCGCCGCTGCCACCCCAACGCAACGCAGCCCCAGCCCCGCCCGACGGGATGGGGTCCCGCCTGTCCCTGGACGACTCCGTGCGGGTGGTGGTGGTCGGGGGAGGCTTCGGAGGGACGGCGGCCGCCAGCCTCCTCAAGTCTTGGGCCGTCCCCTTCCTGCTGGTGGACGCGAGAGACGCTTTCCATCACAACGTGGCCGCCCTCCGCGCCGCTGTGCAGAGTGGTAAGGACTCGGCTGATTTCCCCACGGCTTTCTTCCCACCACCCCAACCACCCACCCATTCACCCACCCCAACCCTCCCCTGCGTGGGTCCCGGCTGGGCAGCCCTCGTAGCCCCCACCCGGTGACCGCGACAGCAGCAGCAGCTGGGAGGCACTGGAGGAGTAAGGAGGGATGGGGGTGAGGGGTGGTGGAAGAGTTGGAATGTTTTTCCGCCTGGAAAAACAAATCCTTGGCTCTGGGAGGGCCCACAGAGCATGTGTGTGTGAAGCAAATTGCCTGTCTGCTGGGAAAACCAGCAAAAGCTACTCGGATGATTCCTGGGGCTTTGGTTTTAATTATTATTTTGAGAGTTTAGGTGCTGACTAAGCTAAAACCAGCACTTGCAACCATCACACAGGTCGGCAGGGAGGTCCTGGATGGTAAGATTCTGTCGGTGAGACGCTCAGGCATGTCTGGGATCTCCCTTTGGAGACGGGGCTAACCTTGTTACTCCAGTCGCTGGGAATTTAGGGGGACGATCTCATGTTGGAGGTTGGGAACAAGCATCAAAAGGATGTCTGAAAGGCACATCAGATGACAAAAAGCCTCTTGACATCCCACCTGAAATGCCCCAGACCTGAGCAGTCCAGGAGATTCTGTATGGGGAGGAGAGACAAAGCAATCTAGCTGAGGTTGTCACCTGGCCTCTGAGGAGCTGATCTTGTCACCACCTGTGAGGCAAAGGTCCTGAAGCTCACTGCTGGGCAGAGGTAGGGCACAGCAGAGGCCCAGCTTGTGGTCCCAGGTGCACACAATGCTTTTGTCCAAACAGGGATGGCAGGAGGAGAGAAGGGAAGAGGGGTTTGTTATCCTCCACAGAGGGAGATCTCTTCCCTGTTCTCTCCTCTTCCCACAGGATTTGCCAAGAAGACTTTCATCTCCTACTCTGTCACCTTTGGGGACAGCTTCCGACAAGGCCAGGTTGTTGGCATAGACCCTGGGAGGCAACAAGTCCTGCTCAGCGATGGTGAGGTGGGTGATGGAACAACTTGCAAGGAGAAACTTGGCTGCCTTATGGCATCACCCACTGACGCCTGATTCAGCAGGGTGTGTTGTGAATCTCTCCTTTCTCAGGGCTTTTCTTCACCCACGTCTTGCCTGCAAGAACACAGTCCTCCAAATCTAGGCCAGGCTGGCTTTGACTGGTGATGTCTGGTCGGAGAAGTGACTTGGAATTTAGGTTTCAGGCTGTTGTCCGTGCTTGGAGTCTTCTTGGGGTGTGGGGGGGTGTGGGGGGGAAGAGTGAGATAAGCAACACCACAGAGCACCTACAGAAAATGTGCATCTGAGCAGGAAGAGGAGTTTAACTCTCATCTGCCAGAGGAGGGGGCATGCACGTGCAGGACAGGGTCATGCTCTGGGAAAAACAAACTGGACTTTAGCCCTCAAATTGGGGGAGAGCTGGGAGTGCTGTTCCATCACAGCAAACACCCCCGCATGTCCTACAGTGCAGGTCAGCTGAGCACACAGACCCTGGCCTCTCCAATACCCCTGGGCTTGGAGTTCACATTCACAACAGGGTTCCTGTGCTGATGTAACCCCTCCTTTCCCCCCAACCCAACTCACCCAGCTTGGCTGAAATGCCTGACCCCAAACAAGCCACAACCCAAGTCCTCTGGGAAGGCAGTGGTGGTTTTCCTCTAGGTTTCTGCCACCTGTGGGCAGACACGCAAAATCTCACACTCAACACTGGCCCTGTAACTCTAGGAGGTAGAGAGGAGTGGAACCCATGGTTGGCTTCTGTGGAGGGGCCACAGCAGAGAGAAGCAGCTCCCACCCCCCAGCCATTTCCTCTAAATCCAAAAGGGAAAGACTGGAGCATTGAATCACAGAATCTCAGGGATTGGAAGGGACCTTGAAAGCTCATCCAGTCCAATCCCCCTGCCCGAGCAGGAACACCCAGAGCAGGTCACACAGGAACACATCCAGGTGGGTTTTGAATACCTCCAGAGAAGGAGACTCCACAACCTCCCTGGGCAGCCCCTTCCAGTGTTTATCACCCTCACTGTGAAGAAGTGTTTTCTCATATTGAAGTGGAATCTCCTCTGTTCCAGCTTGTACCCATTGCCCCTTGTCCTATCATTGGATGTCACTGAGAAGAGCCTGGCTCCATCCTCCTGACACTCACTGTTTGCATATTTATAAACGTTAATGAGGTCACCCCTCAGTCTCCTCTTCTCCAAGCTAAAGAGACCCAGCTCCCTCAGCCTTTCCTCAATATGGGAGATGCTCCACTCCCTTCATCATCTTGGTAGCCCTCATCCCAAAGAGCTTGGTAGCTCTTTCCATGGATGCACTGAATGGCACCATCCCCTGTACCTAAGCCAAGCGGCCTGAAGCTTTGCTGGGACGTGGGTGTGCAGTAAATGCCACACCCCACCTAGTGCTCAGATGAGCTTTTATTCTTAGAGCTGGATTTAGAACTCAACAATTAACCCCGCAGCTCAGATCCTTATCTAACTTCAGGAAAAAACAAGGGCAGCAGCTCTGATAACCTCTCAGCAAGAGGAGCTCCCCTCTGATCAGAAGAAAGTGAAGGAGAGTTAGTCTCTGGAGCCAGCTCTGATGGCATAAATACCAGGTTATTTCCTGTAAGCTTATGGTAGCTTTTTGGTAGCACTCAGCTCACCTCAGGAATGGTGCTAAGGGAGTTAGGTGGTGTCACCTGGACCAGGTCTCTTCCTAAAGTCACTTTCCGGCAGTGGCAAGTACTTTCCTAGTTGTCAGCGGGGGCTGGAGAAAGGGGAATGAGTGGTTAGAACCTAGGAGGCAACAACTGTATTCTAGGCTCTGTTTTTAAGAGGTCTAACATCCTATTCCACCTTCTGCCCTCCTAGGAGCTTTACTACTCCCATCTCATTCTTGCAACAGGCAGTGATGGGCCTTTCCCTGGGAAGTTCAACAAAGTCATTGACATGGAAAGCGCCATCCAGACCTACGAAGACATGGTTAAAGAGGTGAGGAATCAACTGATCTCCTACAAAGTCAACTGATCTCCTACAAAGCAGCTGACTGCCTTTGTTCAGCTCCCCTGTCCCAGATACCACTATGGGTATCTGGAGCCACCTGTGTCTAAAAACAAGAGGCCAGGATACCTAAAGGGACAAGGAGCCCAGTGGTCCTGTATGCCTCAGGGGCAGACCAGCTTTCCACACAAGGGAAATGCTCAACGCTGTTAACAGTGCGTGCAGGAAAAGTGCTCAGGGTTCTAATTCTATGCTTCCTCTTAACAAACTCGGCAGTTACTTGCTGTTGGGCCAGTGCTGTATCTCAGAAATGTCTGTTCAGGGAGTGGCTGGAAGGTATCTGACTGCCCCCACACAACGGTTCTCTCCTCACACGAGTTTCTTCTTCCCTTTGAGATTGAGAAGTCCGAGCAGATCCTGGTAGTGGGAGGTGGTGCTGCTGGAGTGGAGATGGCTGCAGAGATCAAAACAGAGTACCCAGCCAAAGAGGTAGTAAGCAGATTATTTACAATGAACTTCATCCACCTTTCTGAGGCTGTTCTTCTCTGATGGTTCTGCTGGAGGTACCCAAGAACACTGCGAATCAGGAGTGCTCATGCAATGGCAGCCTTCGCCCCTACTGCTTCCTCTTCTGAGAGCACCTCATGGCCTGTCACCAGCAATCCATGGCACTGGCTCCCCTTGGGCATTGAGCTGGCTGGAAGGAAGCTAGTTGTAGCTGCTCTCACCTGGCATGTGGCTCTTGTGGCCTAAAGGGCCAATAGAATCCTGGGCTGTGTAAGGAAGAGTGTGGCCAGTAGGTGGAGGGAGGTCATTCTCCCCCTCTGCTCTGCACTGGTGGGGCCACTGCTGGAATCCTGCCTCCAGTTCTGGACTCCCCAGTTCAAGAGAGATGGGGAACTGCTGGAGAGAGTCCAGCGTAGGGCAACGTTTGATGGAAGGATTGGAGCATCTCCCTGAGGAGGAAAGGCTGAGAGAGCTGGGACTCTTTGGCCTGGAGCAGAGAAGGCTGAGGGGAGACCTTATTAATGCTTATAAGTATCTGAAGGGTGGGTTTTGAAGGGGGATAGAGACGGACTCTTCTCAGTGGTTCCCAGTGACAGGAGGAGGGGCAACGGGCACAAGCTGGAACACGGGAAGTGCCATTGGAATATGAGGAAAAAATTATTTATGGTGAGGGTGGCAGAGCCCTGGAAGAGGCTGCCCAGGGAGGGTGTGGAGTCCCCTTCTCTAGAGACCTTCAAGGTGCAGCCCTGAGTGATGTGCTCTGGGCAACCCTGCTTTAGCAGGGCAGTTGGACTGGATGATCTCTAGTGGTCCCTTCCAACTCTGGCAATCCCACAGTTCCCTGAGTCCTGTCCCATTCCTGTGTCCCCCCTGTTTGCTCTTTTGTCCTCAACAGGTCACCCTCATTCACTCAAAAATTGCATTAGCTGATGTGGAGCTGCTAGATAGCGTCCGTCAGGAGGTGAAAGAGATTCTCCTCAGAAAAGGAGTGCGCCTTTTATTAAGTACGTACTTCCTGATGCCTCTGAAGATCTAGACTCTGAAGCTCTATATAAGCTGCTTCTCCTTTAGCCAAAGCACCTCCTTCTGACATCCTCCTGCTGACTTTTTTTGACTAAGCACAGCTCCCTTGAACTCCCTTTTCTCTAGATACATCTGGGCTAGCTGGAAACGGCAGCCTCCTGAAGGTTTGTGACCCAGGGCTCTCTTGTCCAAACAGGTGAAAGGGTGAGCCATGAGGAAAACCTCACGCCAAACCGGTTCCAGAAGGACACGGTGGTAAGGACAGAAAAGGGCACCGAGGTGGTTGCTGACATGGTGGTCCTGTGCACGGGAATAAAGATTAACTCTTCAGCCTACGCCTCTGCTTTTGGTAAGTAGAAAATAAAACCCAAACCACTGGGTGGGGAGAAGCAAGACAGTTCTTCAATGCCTTACACTTGAGTACTGTGAGGTTAGGAATCAACCCCACACAACCTGCAGTGGTCATTCCACGATACAACAAACCCTCTAATGTCACCTAAAATAGTATAGGTTGGGAAATGACCTGTTGGAGAGCAGCGTAGGGGAAAGGGACCTGGGGATCCTGGTGGGCAGCAGGATGACCATGAGCCCCCTCATGGCCAAGAAGGCCAATGGCATCCTGGGGTGTATTAGAAAGGGTGTGGTTAGTAGGTNCCAGGGAGGTTGTGGAGTCTCCTTCTCTGGAGATATTCAAAACCCACCTGGATGTGTTCCTGTGTGACCTGCTCTAGATGTTCCTGTTCCAGCAGGGGGATTAGACTAGATGAGCTTTCAAGGTCCCTTCCAATCCCTGATATTCTGTGATAAAATACTCAGCTGTGCAATGTGACCCGCAGAAACTTACATACCAACGGGCCAACAGCCTTCTCCAGCTCCTTCTGCTAATACCTCAGAGGAACCTTAGTGTCCTGGTTCAGCATGAGGCAGATGACACTCAGAAGTTGGTGGTAACTCCTGCTTGTCAAGGCCAGGATTTCATCCTGGATAAAAGCTTGCTGAGTTCTGAGAAAATAGGCTCAGCACATTCAGTGTTCTTGCTGAGCTACCAGTGTCACAGGGTGATCAGCTGATTAGTTGTTTGGTGATACATGTTCAGCCTGAGTCCCCTATAGTCCCCTTACAGCCCCACGACTGTGGAGCAGTATGACCATCCCACAGTCTCATTCTCCAGCTGCAATGTTTCTACTGAAATAGCAAGAGGATGATTCATTGCATGAGACTGCAATAATGAACTGCAGCAAGGCTAAAAGCACCTCCTCCCCACCATGTAGAAAAAAGGGTGAAAACCCAGCTCCTTACTTTGTGTCAGTGACATGATGGATAACATCACCAGGATTTTGGGGTCTTGGGCCACAATGAGGAACGCAAAGCTCCTTCTGATAACTTACTGTTTGGCAAAACAGGGGACAAAATGGCAAGTAATGGTGCCTTGAAAGTCAATAAGCATCTCCAGCTGGAAGGCTACGAGAACATTTATGCCATTGGGGACTGTGCAGATGTGAAAGAACCAAAGATGGCCTACCACGCCGGGCTCCACGCCAACATCGCGGTGACAAATATCATCAACAGCCTGACACATAAGCCTCTTAAAACCTACGAACCAGGTACGGTAATCTCCTAGCACCAGGCCTTAGCTGTTGGGCTGCTTTTCTGCAGGGCATAGCAGTTCCACAGACACACCTCAGGACTTGCACAGGACACCAATTAGAGGTGAGGGAAACCACAATTGGGGTTGGGTGTATGAGCTTAGAGCTCAGGCTCCGTCTTAGTTCTTGCCAAAGACGCCGTAGAACTTAATTATCTGTGTTAGTCTATGGACACAACATGTATTTTCTTCACTAATGTCTTCCTGATAAACCTACTGGTGGGTGTCTGCTATTCATCAGACTTGTTTCCTCTTCTTTAAATTGCTTACTGTCCAGTTGAGTCCTAGGAAGAAGGAGATGACTTGACTTTCTCCTCCTTTCTCCCCTTAAACTATCCAACAGACACAAACTGTCTCAAAAATCTAGCTAGGTGATGGGTCTCATTAGTAAGCAACTGCTGTAAATACTTACCATGACTATGTTGCAAGCTGTTGCACGGGGATGGGGGACATCTGGACAGCAGTTTGCTTTTTAAGGCTGCCCAGTCTGTTTACTTTTTTTTCTTCTACTTAAATTGCGTTGTCTACCTCTCAAACTCCCTCTTGGGAAGAATTGTTCTACAGCACACACACAGACAGCCCAATCCCATTAGTGAAGGGGGCAGAGCAGATGGTAGAGAATTGTGAGGAGTTCTCCTTGGGCCTGCTTCTTTCCTTGTCATGTAGCACATGGGTCTTTTGCTTAGGAGGGGAGGGTTAAGAAGCAAGGTTTGGAAGAAGCGCAACACCGACATGTAGTAGGGTTTGATATTTAGCTCTGAAACTGCTTCACTTCAACCTCTGCACCTCCTTTGCAGGGTCACTAACATTCCTGCTTTCAATGGGCAGGAATGATGGTGTAGGCCAGGTGAATGGTTACTACGTGGGACGTCTCTTGGTGACCATTGCTAAGAGCAGAGACCTGTTTGTTTCCAAGAGCTGGAAGACGATGGGACAGACAATGCCCTCTTAAGGGGGGAACCAGTAACAAACCTACAAGGAGCACAGCAACTGGACGAGGGTGAGGGTGCAGTTTAATTGCTTGGACAGCCTGCTGCTGTGTCCAGCAGCACCTCCTAAAGCCACCCATCAGCGTGCTGCTGCGTTAAAGCGGTGCCCTGCCTTGCCCTAAAGGGGAAGGAGGCCCTTCCCAGATGAAGTATGCAGAAGTTCTCATGATAAAAAACCAGGGAAGGAATGTTTCTTTTGTTCCCTTGTTGAGATAGCTCTGAGCAAGGAACTTGGTTTACCTTGATTTGTAACAATAAACACTGCGGTTTTCAAAATCGCTCTGGTTTGTTTGTTATGTGGTTTGGGTTTGTTTTTCTTTCCCCCCTGCCTTTCTCTACCTTTGCTCTTCTAAGAAGGACGTGCCTCTTAGTGACTGCTCTGGAGCACACAGGAAGAATGGCCCTCGCAGCACTGCCTGGGGAAAGCTGGCCTGAAGAGCCTTGGAAGAGGCTACAGTCATCCTGGAACTCAAGAGAATATAATGCAGCTTTCATGATGTCACTTCTAGCACTGGAGGTTAGTGTGTGCTACGTGTGACACAGCAGGCACTTCATTACAGACAGGGCTGCTTTTTCACTTTGGTTTTGGTTTGGGTTGTTTTTAAGGTGAGAAATGCCCAGAGCAAAAGTAGGGTTTGTAACAATAACCACACTCGACACAGCTTTTTCTTTTTTTCTTATAAAACAAACAAAATCACCATGAAATATTTTCAGTAATTGCAGAGGTTATTGTGAGTTAAAAGCAAAACAGAAGCTCCCCATGCATCACTTCTAAAATCCTTTTCCTCTCTCTGGGGGCTGGAGGCAGGTGTTTTCTCTCTGCCCTCAAGGGAGGGGAAAAGTAAGCAGAACATTTTTAAGAGCTTTCTTTAAAGTGTGTGTGTTTGTGTGTGTGTGTGTGTGTGTGAAAAGTTCATCATTACAAATCTAAAATGAGGTTAACTCTTTAAAAAAATTCTAAACTAAAAGTAACAAGGGACACTAAACAAATTCCTGAAAAAGAGATGGCAACTCCGATGCTTAAGGTGATACAAAGGGCTAGAGGATGCTGACAGCATGAAGAAATCGGACTAAACCCATTTCATCTCTAGTCACAGCTCTTTGTCAAGTCACAACACATCACACTACTACCACTCCCCCCTCCTCACCACATTGAAAAAATAAAACCCACCTCTAATGCTTTTTAATGCTACTCAACTTTGTTGAAAAATAAAGTTTCATTTGGCTGCCGGCGCTACTTAGTGTCTAGCTTGGCCATTTCTTGCACGTAGATGCCAATACTTTCACTGTCGAAGAGCAGAAAGTAAATGTTCTTCAAGGAGGAAGAGCTGGTGCCGTCAAAATGGGTGGAAATAGCTCTTAGGGTCACCTGGGCTGCTGTCTGTTTTGGGAAGCAGTTTCTGTGTGGCAGAGGAAGAAAAGAGAACAAGTGAGGGTCAGCCCTCCGGGCGGGCATTACGCAGACACGATGCTGGAAGAAACAAGCCGTAGCTGTACCAGCTCCAGGCTGGAGGGAAAATAGTGACAGCTGTGGTTTTGCAAGGTGTAAAGCCCAGAAGACAGCAGCATTTATCTGCCACTGTACTTCCTTGATGGCTTAAGGGACTCTTTTAGTTTGCTTTTGCCATTTATTTTTTTTTGCAACCAGAGTTGGGTTTTTTTTAATCACTCTCCCTGAGAATGAAACTATGCCATGCTGGGCAGGCTAAACAGATCAAGGGATGATCATCTTTTTTAGTTGAAAACTAGAAAAAGAGAGAGAGAGCGAGAAAGAGAGAGAGAGCGAGAAAGAGAGCGAGAAAGAGAGAGCGAGAGAGCGAGAAAGAGAGAGAGAGCAAGAGAGAGAGAGCGAGAAAGAGAGAGAGCGAGAAAGAGAGAGAGAGAGAGCGAGAAAGAAAGAGAGAGAGCGAGAAAGAAAGAGAGAGAGCGAGAAAGA
>VZTM01031197.1:309475-326753 GCA_013400555.1 Jacana jacana
AGAGAGAGAAAGAGAGAGAAAGAGAGAGAAAGAGAGAGAAAGAGAGAAAATATTAATCACACCAATTACTTGTAGGCCAGCACCACCCAGCCCATGTCTTTCCTCTGAGGCAGGATTAAATGCAACTTTGCTGCTCCTTAAAAAACGTTTGTCTAATCTATGCTTGAAGATCTTCAGCTGATGGGGCTACATCAGAATACACAGATAAACCCAACAATCCTTAGGCTTGAAAAATCACAGTATCTTTTCATAGCATCCACAGCTGCCTTTGCAGTGTTCTTTTCTTTGCCCACACTCTCTGATAGCACTGTGACGTGCATTTGGGTTTAGTTCCCTTCCTAGGTTTAGCACTGCTCACTCAACTTCATGTTAGTGATTTCAGACTACTCATCAAATTGATATGAAAAACCATCCAAAGAAGAGCTTGGAAACTGGTCACCAACAACTGCTGTATCCATGTCTGCCCTAGTCCAAATGATTACTAGCAGACAGATTTTCCTACTTTTAGTCCCTTAGCAAGGCAGCTAATACTCCTTTCTGGCAGCAAGCTATGGATAAGGACTTCAGTTCATTTCTACCTGCTTCCCAGCATAACTAATTTCACCTAAACTGGATTTCTCTGACTTTTTAATGACAAGATCATAGAGGTGAAGTGAGAAATCCCATCTATCCTTACATTATACTGGTTACTGTAAACAGTCCCTACGTGAGGAGAGAGAGGAAAGATGGTAATTCACAGAACCAACACAGCATTTCTTAGGCAGATATGAAGGTGGAAGAAAATGAGAGCAAAACCCATTGTTTTACTTGAAAAACTGCCTTTCTTTTTTTTTTCAGACAACTTTGAGGTCCTTTGGTAAGTAAAGTGTAAACCAGCAGCACCTGGTAGACTTGCTCTATTTTCTATTAGCAGGAGTAATTGCAAGAGCAACAGAGAGCGAAATGGAACTGGGCAGCAGAAGGAACTGCACTGTGACTAACACTCCAAGACTGGATTGTTCTTAGATAACACTTATAAGAGACGTGAGGTCTGTAGGTACTGTTTCTATTGGCAGAAAAAGCTACATTTCCCTTTTGAAAGCTGAGCTTTATTATTAAAGAGCAGTAAAACAATTTATCACTTTGACTGGACACTATAAACAAAAAGATCTGTGCATAAAGGAAGAAAAATCACTTAATACTACAACTGCCCCTCTATTTTTTTTTGTCCTGATTCATAAAAATATTATTTTGTCTTGAAAAGTTGGGTGGGAGTGTTGATCTGCTTGAGGACAGGGATGCTCTACAGAGGGACTTGGACAGACTGGATAGATGGGCCAATGTTAATGGCATGGCCTTCAATGAGGCCAAGTGCCAGGTCCTACACTTGGGCCACAACAACCCCATGCATCGCTACAGGCTTGGGGCAGTGTGGCTGGAGCTGCCTGGCAGAAAAGGACCTGGGGGTGCTGGTCGACAGGAGGCTGAACATGAGCCAGCAGTGTGCCCAGGTGGCCAAGAAGGCCAAGGGCAAGCTGGCTTGCATGAAAAATAGTGTGACCAGCAGAAGTAGGGAGGTGATTGTCCCCCTGTACTCAGCACTGGTGAGGCCACCCCTTGAGTCTTGTGTCCAGTTCTGGGCACCTCAACACAAGAGAGATNTTGGACTTGATGATCCCAGGGGTCTCTTCCAACCTCAATGATTCTATGATTCTATGAAAACTACCTGTGTGAAAATGGCATTTTCACCTCCTGTGTATTCAGTGATGTGTGGTGATTTCACCAATCAAAATGCAGCTTCACTTTCATTCTATTCACTCCTGGGCCCAAACAACTCTTTGTAATCTTTGGGCATTACTAAAAAAAACCAGTAGTTACACCTCAAAGTAAATATAAGTGTGAAAACAACACAAAAGAACCACTACTGCACATAGCAGGGCTTGTGTAAGGTTTCTTGTGATCAGAGATCAAGCAAGATTAAAGAACTGTTGGTTCAAAAGAAAGGAAAAAAAAAATATATTTTTGATTTCTTAGTCAGGCACATTTTATTTGCCAGTTATTGAGCAAGAAATGTGTTGTTTCACAGTTGGCATCATAGTTCCCCTTTTAAAGCCAACTGATATTTGAGAAACACTGATTGTTATTTTGAAAGAAAACATTTTGTGAGTTTTGTCTGTTTAATATACATTCTCAGGGTGACTTAAGTGAGCACCCTACGTTTGCCTGGCCCAAGTTGCATCCCTGTTACTTGCCTGCCCTACTATGCTGGTATAATCTTATTAGCACAAACGTAGTCTTAATAAGATTCATCCCAGCAAAAATGAAGGGAAGTATAAAAACTGAGGTGGTGCAGGCCCATAGTAAAAGAATGAGTTACTGCCTGGCAATAGAGAACACAGCAAGTCCACTCAGCTCTCTGCTGGGTTTGCTAATTTCTCTGTATATGGGCTTTCTGGTTGTTCCATGCAAACACTGCACTTCAAGCTCCTTCAATTCGGAGAAGCACTGTGTCAGATGGACCTGCCCCAGCCCTCTGGGGAGGCAGGATCAGCCCCTTCCGTGCCACAGAGCAGAGGGCACCTCTCTATCACAGCAGCAGCTTTCTGACAGCTAATTATACCATGGCTACCTGATACAGAACCCTCTGATGCAGGAAGAGCCATACCTGCCACTGGGAAACGGGGGGAAAGCCACGGACTTCAACTTCTTGTCTTCTGCAGCTGTTAAGCAGTTCTTTATAGTCTCTTCAAGCTGCTCTTCACACTTGTCTGAGCCCCACTGTGGGATGTGACAGTGGATGACAAACTTTGCTGCTAGGCCACTAGACTGAGTAAGTGCAGCTAAAACAAAAGAAAAGGTAACATTTAGTTTTGAGTAGAAACCACCCTGCAATGACCTCTCCATCCAAAATCCTTCTTTAATTATGTTACCCCCTCCCAGAAAACACATTAGGGATTAAAATATACCACGATGGCTCACTTGCAATCATAATCTGACTGCCTTCTCACGAGTTTTGTGATCAATTATTATTTCATTGGAGACCAAAGAACCCAGGGCTCATTTGCTTAACACAGTAATATCTTACAGCTTTCTCGTTCAGCGTGGCCTCTGGATTTGTGTCATGCAAAAGACAAAAACCTTGCACCAAACACAGTGTCACTAATCCCCCAACAGAGATTTCTGCAGTGCTGTCAGAGCCGTATCTGAATGCTTTGCAAGGGGATCCTCCATCAGCGTTACAGCTCCAGAGCGTTAGGGAGTAATAGAATCACAGAATATCACAGAATCGCAGAATCTCAGGGATTGGAAGGGACCTTGAAAGATCATCTAGTCCAATCCCCCTGCTGGAGCAGGAACACCTAGATCAGGTCCCACAGGAACGCCTCCAGGCGGGTTTGGAATGTCTCCAGAGAAGGAGACTCCACACCCTCCCTGGGCAGCCCCTGCCAGCGTTCCCTCACCCTCACTGTGAAGAAGTTTTTCCTCATAGACCCACTTCACAGCTGAGTAATTCCAGACAACGACGTGAAAATCAAAGCTGGTTGTTGAAAGTTTCTACCAGTTATGTCCAATTAGGAATCCCAGACTAACTTTTCAGAAAGTGCAGTATTTCTCCAGGACCAGCAGAGCCCCCGGCACGGCATCAGTTCACTTCGGCTGCAAGCGTGACCATTAGCACTTCTGAAAATACAGGCCTCGGGAACCTCAGGTTAAACACCCTGAAATTAGGTGTGCAATTAAAGCCCAAGCATGAAAAGCCTGGGATCTATTCACTTGTCCACCACCACAGAGGAATCCTGCCTAACGCTTCCCAACGCCATTCAGATTTCATCCAGAAGAGAAACGTCAGGTCTCTGGAAACAACTCAGGTACCCCGTGAGCAGTGCTCGAACTCGAGCCCATTAGGCTGGAGCTGGAGTGTTTGCAGTACAGCTCCAGTGATTAACCAGCATTTTAATCAGCACTGGGCTGGATAACCAGCATAACCAGCACTGGGCTCAAAACCAGCAGGAGGGGCGATTCCAAACACAGCAACACAAGGCAAAGGCTCGAGAGCCTACATTTTCCTACCTATTTAACTAAGATCATCTTCTTCCCTGGGATTGTCTCAATAGCATAAAAGGAACCTATTTTTTGGTTAGGCAGTGATGTTGGCAGGAGTAGTTTACTTTGATGTAAAGTAAAATCTTTACTTTAAAAACTAGGCTATTTAAATCACCTAGTTTCTTGTGCACCGAGATACTAAGCCAAATAAGGGACTTGGAAGACAGACTGTAATTTCTCTCCATCTGCCCTCCAGCCACCTTCAACTCCTATGAATTGGTTTAATTTGTTGACAAAGAAAGACATCATCTCAAACCCCAAACTATTTGCTGCTACAGACGTGTTAAACACATGAAGGGAGCTCTTCTATTTGTATTTCTAGAATGTAGGTGTAGTGCCTGGGAGCAAAGCAGCAATCGCTCTTCCAAAGAGCGTGTGAGTTCTAAAGATGGTATCCTATCTTTATTTGTTTTCCAAGGAAGGTAATTGTTTGCATTATACTGTTTCATCAAATATGCATAAAGCAGGATAATTTATAAGCTATCCCTGTTCATACACCTCTCATGTTAGACTGAGAGCTGTTGCTGATCTTCACTAAGGAATGTGGTACAAAAATAGGACAGGAAAGATGACACAGAGGTGACAGCACAAGTTTTTCTTAATTTTTGGACTCTCACAGGCAGAAATTGCCTCATATAAATTAATTAGCCTGCTGTAATTTGTGGTGCTCAAGGACTGGATGTGCACAGCACACAGGTATCCTATTCTTCTTCCTTTTTTCCCCCTAAGCAGGCTGTTCACATCAGTAACAGCTTCAAAGAAGAAACAAGGAACATTTACATGACAAGGAGAAACGGCACATTTACAATCAAGAACAGATCTGAACGTCCAGAGAAAAGCACAGATGAAATGAGCAAAAGAGAGCACAGAATGCTCTTTACCTTCAGCAACTTCCAAAGGTCCTTGAGATTTGCGAAGCTCTTTCACCGTTTCTAAGAACTCTTTCCCTCCAGCCTTTTCCAACGCCTTCCCTGCAAGGACACAGCGAAAAAAGGCCTTGGCTTCAGAGTATTAGCATGTAAAAACAACTCCACATTATTGACAAGAAGCACATTGTACACACATTAACTGTTTCCCTCTGTCATGAGCAGCTGAAGTTTACATTTGCCACTACCTAGCCACAGATAAAGATGGCTTTTTCTTGGTTTCAAAAATCCCTGTATGGTTAAGAGTGGAGATGAATATAATTATCTGTAAGATTGCTATCTTACTTTGCCTCATGGCTGAAAGAGTCGGGTGGGATTTGGGTGGGAGGCTGACAATCCCACTACAGGGTGGAACTGTCAGCCTCCAAAATCAACTTAACATACAAACCCTACCACTTGCTGAAATAAACACAACCTAAGGCTTTGTACCTGAGTATTTCTGAAGTATGGAAAGTTCTAAAATGAAAAGCATAATTACAAGGGCATCATTTTTGCCAGGGACTTTTCAGAGGCAAATATAATCCAATAAAGACCACAATGATGATTATTTACACCTTTGCTGCTCATGTGCTTCAACAAATTAGCTGTGCTTTGACGGTCATAAGGCATCATCACCAAAAAAAACCCAAAAGATAAATTAGTGATTTAGCCTGTTATACCTAATCAGATCCAGCCTGATTTTCAGAAGTGTTGTAAGTCATATTTTATGGCCTGGGGAAGATTCAGATGAAACAGGACAGGATCTCAGCAGGCAGCTAGCAGACCAGCTACTGTTCCAAATCTAGATCTGGGGTTTTTTTTCTGCACGTAGCAGAGCCTCACCTATTTCCTCCTTGAGGTCTATTTCAGCAGTTGTAGGGTGAACAATGCCTTCTACTTTCATGGAGCCAATATGGCTGATGTCACTCTGTGTCAGAGAAAGCTGTAAAATAATAATGAGGGAGTAGAAAATAAAACAATAAAATAGTAAATCCAAGTGAGAAATCATTTTCATACCAAAAAAAAACTAAAATGAGAATGACTGAACCCAGCCTTCTTTGAGATCAGTAGTTTTATTGTGCTCAGTATGGGGTGGTTCTGATTTGCAGTCTTTAAGTAATTAACTTGCACACCACTCAGATTATTGTGTGATATACCAGCAGAGGAAGGACATGGACCTGTTGGAACGGGTCCAGCAGAGGGTCACGAAGATGGATCAGAGGGCTGGAGCACCTCTGCTATGAGGACAGGCTGAGAGAGCTGGGGTTGTTCAGCCTGGAGAAAAGAAGGCTCCAGGGAGACCTTATAGCCCCTTCCAGTACTTAAAGGGGCTACAGGAGAGATGGGGAAGGACTCTTGCTCAGGGAGTGCAGCAACAGGACAAGGGGTTAACAGTTTTAAACTGGAAAAGGGGAGATTTAGGCTAGGTATCAGGAAAAAATTCTTCACTGAGAGGGTGATGAGACATTGGAACAGGTTGCCCAGAAAAGTTGTAGATGGCCCATCCCTGGAGGGGTTCAAGACCAGGTTGGACAGAGCTTTGAGCAACCTGGTTGGTGGGAAGTGTCCCTGCCCAGTGCAGGGGAGTTGGAACTAGACGATCTTTAAGGTCCCTTCCAACCTGAACCATTCTGTGATTCTATGCCCACAGTTTGGGAGCGTGCTCCAATGGAAGTTACTGGTAGAAAATTCATGTTCTCACATCACACTTTGAATAGAAAGGGCTTACTTTGGAAGTGCTTTTGTTTAAAGAGAAACCCACTACTAATTAAAAAGCTTTTCTCTTGTAGAAACACTTGGCCCCAATGAATTATCATAGGGTCTGAGAAGGGCTGAACACTATCCTGATCTATAAAGGCTTCACCAGACAGGTAATTAATTACCCTTTCAGTTCCTGGCATAATAAAATAAGGAATGCTTTAGCCACCCATGCATCTGGATAGAGGAACTGGCCAAAACATGATGACTTAAGATGCACAAAAAAGGCTGCTCCCCAGATTTCACAGCGTCATCACTTTGAGCACCAACAGAGGACAGGAACCCTGAAACTCATTAAAAAGACTTTACAGTTGCTGAAGATGTGCCCAGCATGTCTCATTTCTTCTAAGATACACTGCAGTATTTAAGCCCTAACCAGAACAATAAGCACTGCCATTTTGGAGAAGAAAATGAGAAGCTGCACAGATGCTGGAGGAACTTAGGACAGGACTGAATAAAGTAGATCAAAGTTTCATCTAACCAGTCAGATAATAGCTTTTAGCAGTCTTTTAGATCTACTATGTGTCTGGCACTGCTTTGGTAAGAGACAGAATCAGAGACATTTAATTCCTAAGCGCTGCATCGTACAACAGGGTATGCCATCAGTGGAGAAGCAATTAGAGGAAAATTAAGCAGCAACAAATTAAGGCAGGCAAAAAACTCTCCATCTTGGAGGGGAAATATACAGGACCAACAGTTGGCTGGACATCAAGAACATGCAGGTTGTTTTGGTAGAACAGTTTTGGAATCATGGCCAGGCAAGGTGTCACAGCCCGTGCTGCCATGGAGAAAGAGGCATGCCCTGCAGCTCTGGTGAGGTCCTCAGCTTGAACAGTGAGAGAGTGGCACCGCACAGCCCACTTTCAGATGGAGCACTCAGGCTCCTGGCACAAACCAACATGTGGAAGTTGCTGGGTGATCCTGGGCCCTGGCCCAGAAATAATCTTTTATAAATCATAAACAGTCTAGAGGTTAAACCAGGTTAGGCACTATGCCAGGCACAACACAGCCAAGTCCAAACTGAACAAAACTCTTAATGCAGCTTAGGCCAAGAAATGAATCTGTTTGGCTCTCTATAGAGAAGGGAGCCTGATCAGCATTGTTCTTGGAAACCTGTGACCTGCAGACATGTATTTTGAGATCGTCTACCACACTCAGAACTTGAGTGAGTTTTGGCCCTAAATTTGAGACCACTAAGGGAGAATGTAAAGAAGACTTGGTACTGGTGTTGAATCAAAAGTATCCTTCCATTTATCATAGACTCCACTGCTGTGATCCCAACCAGTTATAACTTTGTATTACCTTTTGTCCTGGCACAAGGCTCTTGGAGGACAAGATAGTAAAACCATCCCCAGGTCCATCTTCAGATGTTGAATTTGAAGCTCCTTCTTTTTCATTGTCCTTTTGTTTGTTCTGTTTGGGGGGAGAAAAAAAGCAAGAACTCTCAAAGAAATAAATAAAATCAACCTTTACCATTATTCAGTAATGGATAGATTTAATCAGTTAATACAAGTCTCACCTTCTTGGATCAATATATTACTCATAGCCTTTTAATCCTCAAAGATTATGAAACAACAGAGTTCTTCACCATTTATATAATGCTAAAGCATTAGAGGTTCATCTGAGGTATTACATACGTTTGTAGTCACATTAAGAGCAGGGGCACCCACATCCATCTGTAGTTTTATTAACAATTAAGGTTGTGTTCATGGGTGGGTGGGTGCTGGTTTATTTTTGCTGCTAACAGAGCAGAGCTCATACTAAACCAAACTTAGTAACTTAGTAACCCAATCAAACGCTCCAATCCAGAGGAAAAAAACATCTTTACAGTCTGAAAAAAAAAATAAATCTCAGCTAATAAATCATACATCTGAACCCATCTTGAGAGAAGCAAGCCATCACACCTCCAGACAAGCCATCAGAATGACAAAATGAAATAACTACCAGCTGAAGCTTGAATGCAAAATTCCCTTGGTGGGACACGTTCCTCCATGCAGCCTTGCTCCAGGAGCAGGAAACCTGTTCCTACCAGGACTGCAGAAACATATCTTCACATCTCTCAATATTTAATTTAAGCTATGACAAGAAGCTGACTCTTTCAAACAAGCCCCAAACTCAGCATGTGTAGAATTCAAAGTAAGGCGGTATGTGAGATCCATACCCAGAGGCATCCTGTTAGGAAACTCTATTTTCTTTTTTAAACGTTGTTCCTGCATATTCTCAGCTATGGAAATGTATTAAAGCTTAGAGGCCTCCAGCAAGATCTTAGGTCAGAGCTTAATATCATTTAATCCCACCCAATAAAAAATTTTAGCAGTGTTTTAAGATAAGTGTTCTGGAATGACAAACGAAGGGCACTGATCTGGGTCACTGCTTTTCCAATTTCAACCATTTTGGATGGTGCTAGAGGAAGGGCAACCATGAGGGAAAGTGCAGTGGTCATGTTCTGATTCATTTATGCTTCTTACAACTCTTTCAAAACCCAATAACAACAGCACACCTAAGAACACATCAAACAAAGAGCTTATCAAAACGACACCACGAGAAGTTCTCTGGACAGTGAGAAATCTTTAACAACCACCCTGTAACTGTAAAAGGCTGAAAGGGTGACATCTCACAAGTGGAAAATGTTTTAAAGCACATCTTGCTTTATATAAAGGGCTAGAATTTACTGCCCCACAGTCAGTGTGGAGATAAAGGAGATTCCATATGGCTATCAATGAAGTATTACAAAGGGTGACACAGAAATCTGAAAAGCTTCCCTCAAAGCTTTAAAGGCCTTTTAATGAAAATTAAAAATACATAAATTGTGTTTGCCTTTATTTCTAAAGTTCAAACTAAGAATTTTTTTTCTTTAAAAAAAAGAAAAAATATCCTGGTATGTCTATTATCAATTCCTACATCCCATTTTCAGAAGCACTTAACTTATTCCTCCTAATAATCCCAGTTGGTTTTGATCCACTCCCTCTCCCACACCTCTGGCATCCTGTACCTGCCTCATGCTTACCTTTTTGGGTGTCCGGGCCTTGGCAGACTTTGCCTTCTTCCCACTCTTTTTGGTGGCCATGGATTTCCTTCCCTTCTTCTCAGGTGCAGGTGAAAGGATGGTCTCAGATTTGCCTTTGGCACCCCGTTTCTTGGCTAGAAGCTCTGGTTGAATTCTGGGCAGGACACCTCCACTTGCAATAGTCACACCTTTCAGCAACTGCAAGGAGAAGCAGTGTAAAGGACCACATTGCAGATCCTCTCAGTCTGCACTCAAGCTATTTTTGCTGACTAGGTTACACAGACACAAGTAGAGTCCATACCTCCTAAAGCATTGCACCATGTCCCTTCATTGTGGAAAAAAAACCCAAACAAACCAAAACCCAGATGAAAAATAAACCTCTTAAAGAGAAAAGCCACCTGGCTGGTGTTGAGAAGAGAAAGCTACGGGGAGATCTGATCAATGGTGTCAAGAGAACGGGGCCAGTCTTTTTTCAGTGGTGCCCAGTGACAGCAGAAAGGGAAATAGGCACAAGTTGGAACATAGGAAGTTCCATCTGAACACAAGGAGGAACTTCTTGCCTGTGAGGGTGGCAGAGCTGCCCAGAGAAACAGTGGAGTCTTGGTCTCTGGAGACATTCAAACCCTGCCTGGACATGTTCCTGTGCAACCTGCTCTGGGTGGACCTGCTTTGTCAGAGGGGTAGGACTAGATGATCTCTGTCCCTTCCAACCCCGTATCATTCTGGGATTCTGTGATGTTGAGGTTGGTCAGCACATCCCAGAGAACTCTGTTACTATCCTGATCAATCACTCTTCTCTCTTCCAGTGCTGGTTTTTCTGCATACCCACCCTTGGTGACTCAGAAACGGTGAATACAGGTAAGAGAAGATGGTAAGTGCCTACAGGCATCTTAAAAAAGCCTTATTGCACCACAGCCCTACTCAAAGGAGGAGTGGTTGGAGACTCTTTTAGCAGGGAAACACATTGAGTGAAAACAAGTACAAGCCCTAAGAACCTGATTGCAGAGGTGAACAGGAATGGACTGTGATACTACATAGAGGACAGTCTGGCTAACTCCTAAGAGACAACACGAGATCTAATCCCCAGTTCACAGGCCAGTGACCAGCACCACGGAGCAGGAAATGGGCTAGCAGTGTTAGCATGCTTTTCCCTCTCTCCTGACTTTCCTGCTCTGACTTTCCAGGAAAACAGAGCTAGATGACTTCATGGGCATCACATGTATGTATTGGGTGTCCCCAAAGAAAAAAATTAGTATCCAGTTTACCCACTTCAACAGGACTCACAGGCTACGAGAGAAGCATAATTTTTATCCAGAAGATTTAAGATGAGATCATTCAGAACTTTGTGTTTTGTTTGCTATGTTAGATGAGGGGAAGACAGTGGATATAATATATTTGGACCTTAGAAAAGCATTTGACACTGTCCCCCACAGAATTCTCATAGAAAAGCTGGCTGCTCATGGCCTGGACGAGCGTACGATCTGCTGGATCAAGCACTGGCTGGAAGGACGATCCCAAAGGGTGGTGCTCAATGGAGCTCAATCCAGCTGGCGGCCGGTCACAAGTGGTTCCTCAGGGCTCGGTACTGGGGCCTTTCCTGTTTAATGTCTTTATTGATGATCTTGACAAGGATATAGAGAGCACCATCAGTAAGTTTGCAGATTACACTAAGTTGGGTGGGAGTGTTGATCTGCATGAGGGCAGGAAAGCTCTGCAGAGGGACTTGGATAGGCTGGATTGATGGGCTGATGTTAATGGCATGGGCTTCAACAGGGCCAAGTGCCAGGTCCTGCACTTGGGCCACAACAACCCCATGCATCGCTACAGGCTTGGGGNGGTCTCTTCTCAAGGGCAACTCAATATATCAACAAGAGGGAATGGCTGCAAGCTGCAGCAGGATAGGTTTAGTCTGAACATTAGGAAAAAATTCTTCACAGAAAGAGTGGTCAGTCACTGGAATTGGCTGCCCAGGGAAGTGGTGGAGTCACCATCCCTGACTGTGTTTAAGAGTAGATTGGATGTGGTGTTGAGGGATCTGGTGTAGGGGAGAACTTTTAGAGCACAGCAGATGGTTGGACTCATGATTCCAAGGGTCTCTTCCAACCTGAGTGATTCTATGATCCTATTCAAATGGGCACCATCCTGTTGTCTTCTGCCCTAATAACTGTTCTGATTCATGTGCAGACTAAACTGTTTCTTATCCTCTAAAGTAGTAGTTTCCTTCATGCCCATAACTCTCAAATTGAAATGCAAACAGGTACCTGATTCAGTTCCTCGTCGTTTGCAACTGCCAGGAGGATGTGTCTGGGGGCAATTCGTCCTTTCTTGTTGTCTCGTGCTGCATTTCCTGCTAATTCTAGAATTTCAGCTGTAAATACATTGAGACAAAAATGATTAATCAAAAATGCAATGCACGTGCACCCTGTGTACACATTTTACATTCCTTCTTAATATCCATTTACCTTTTCAGAGGTGTTTCCCAATTTATATGGTCTTTGCTACAGAAAGGCAGAAACCAAACCACGCTCGACATATCTGTAAATTTACATAAAATAATCTGTCCTTCCTAATTCCCTAAAGGAGAGCTAGTAGACAATATGCTAAGCTTCAGTCACATGACTTCTTTTACAAGTCTCAGGTCAGAATTCTCTTCCAAAAATAAGAAAAAAGAAGCCCAAGAACCAAGAAACACCCTATAAAAACGTCCATTGGCAGCCCAGAATTTAGCAGTAACCCTGGCACAGTAAAACAGCAAAGCATGCAATGAAACCCCAAGCCTAGTACAGACAGTTCTGACAAAACAGCAAGGATTCTCAGGACCAGGTAAGATGAAGACTGAGGTGCATTTAAAGAAACACTCTGAAAGTCAACAAACTAGCCAGGAGATGCTGCAATTAAAGGGCGTTGTGAGAAGCTTCATTTGAGGACTAGGTATGAAAGGTTTGACTCAGAGGCAAGCAGAGACAACGTGAGAGCTTCAGTGCATGAACTACTGATAGAAGGTTCTTTCTACATCTCTGGGAACAGGTGGTCACTTCAGAAGCAGTGTCTCTAAATTTGCAGTAACGTTTACACCGTGACAAAAGTCACTGAGCTTTTTCCAGCTGACAGACTGACGTATCTTTCTGAGTCTATTTAAACTGCAGCAATCGGTATAACTCATTCACTTACACAGTTTGGCCCCTACTCAGAAGTTATTTGTCATGTAAGAACTCTACTAAAACACTGAGAAGGAAGGAGAAGGGAGTGGTTTTGCTCCAGAGAATCATAAAAATTATATTCACACCTTGTTTCACTTCAAAAGTATCCAGTGTCTCGGCCTTCTGGTTTTTGGTTTTGTATTTACATCTGTCAGTAAGAAAGTTACAGCCCATCAGTGTCCTATTAATGGTATCTTATTCCTTTTTATCAACTAAATAAAGAACTGTAACTGTTATAAAAATGAAAAATCTAGTGGAAATCTACATAATGCCCTCTGGCTAAAATCCAAAGGATTTCAACAGGAGGTTTAGTTCATGGGGAAAAAAAAAACAACCCCAAAACTTCACTTAGAATACTACTACTTGCTTAGAATAACAAAAGCGCATACTGGTTGTCCAGTTTCCACGACTATACAGCATAAGTAACTCAACTGGATGTTGGAGTTGTGAAAGCCATTGCTTAGAACTAGGTGCATATTCACAGTGAATCGTTTAAGAGGCAGCGTCCGCTGAAAACGTTCACATTCGCTCGTGCTCCGCTTTCGAGGAACGTTATCAAAGTTGCATTTCCATTTGAGGAAATATTATTGGAACTGTGGCTGTGATAACCGGGCTCTGGCATTTCCTAACTTGGCTTGAGCTTTAAAGGAGACTGGGAAGAGATCCAGCTATGTTCACCCCTACGGGGGCTGCAGGGCTGGAATTTTTCAGACCCGGCTCCCAGACCTCTGCCAGCGGAGCTAAGGCAGCAGCAGACCAGACCAGCAGGAACAGGTTGCCATCCATCACACAGACCAGCATAAAGCAAGAAAAAGAGACCCAGACTCCTCCAGTGGGTTTGGCAGACGCGTGCTGACAGCAGAGGAAAATTGCATCAGGGAGGGAAAAAAAATACATGTATAAAAATAAAGCAGCACCTACTTACCTGCAGGGTAACCGAAGTTCTTTCAGATGTGCCAACAAGGGGCACATCCTGCTACCTGTGTGCTCACCCCACTCCCCCAGGCTCTGGGTCCTTTGGCCAGCAGCATCCTGGTGGTGCACTCAAATGTCCTCTGCCTAATGTTAAGAGCAAAAAACGCAGAACGCTCAAATGCCAGGCATCTACCACAGGACACCAGGAAGAAGGGAATCCAAGGCGGAGATGCCCTATTGCAGACTGTGGGATACGCATATAACCTCACCAAAGGATGCCAGTTATCTGCTAGGTAAATAATTACCTTACCTCCTTCTACCCGTTGTTTATATCCATATTTTTCTAATGCTGGAGGCAGGCACTCATACTGGCAAGAATAAAAAATGGCACTTGCAAAAATTCTACATCAGTTTGGGAGGCTTCAGTTGTCACATCCTCTGCTGATAATAACAGACCCCTAAAGAAACTGCTTTACATTTCAAGTAGAAACATCTTGACAGCTGAGATTATCTAAACTCCAAGACAACTAATCTGAGAATATAAACCCTATAAAGTTCTATAGTGTAACAAGTCCTTTTGAAATCAGGCATCTTGATAGACCTAAATTGGGTTTACTCTACTCTTAGCGGCAGGCACTAAGAACAAAAGTGAGATCTGAGATAATCTTGCTTCCCTCAAGATTCAAAATCCACGAAGATGCCTCCACGCTGGAAGCATAACTTCAAATCCAGACATCTTCAGCACAGCTGGCTACAAGCAAACTAGCTCATTTGTGCCCTCCATGGTTTACTTTGGCCTCAGAGGGACAACAAATGCTGGTCAACAGTGTAACGCCCAGAACTATCCTCTGAGACTCTATCCACAACACCTAGTATTTTTAGAGGAGCCTTTTTTTCTTGTTTGATAAGCATTTGGGACCAAGGAAGAGCATAACTGTCTTCCAATACAAGCAGCAGCCAAGCTATGACCCAAATGGGATTATATCTCATCCTGTGATATACAGGAAAAAGAGGTTTCTTTGCCTGATGGATTAACAGATTTGGAGTGTCTGGGAAGTAAAAGCACCCTAAGCCAGGCCAAAGCTATTTGGTCAGCTGAGCTCAGTCTTGCTTTTGTGAAGTGCTCAGCTGGACTGATAAGAAAGATGTGAGAGAACTAGTGATAGCAGAACTGGGAAGATTTCAGACAGGTTATCTTGTTTTCCACTTCGCCTCCAGGATAAATTGTGACAGTTCCTGTTACGCTACCACCTACAAATCTACCAGTAATACCTTTGCTCTGAAAATATGTATCAGATGATGGAGTCCTTGCTCCTCCATTTGCAAGCAGAAAAGTATCTGCTCCATTTGTCTCTGATGGCAGGTGAGTACAACAGACAGAGGAGATCCTTTGAAGGATGGTGTGTTCTGCCCTACCTTAGAGAAGGTGGCTTTCCACTGACATCTTCCATCAGTTCCTCTGGGCAGCACACCATTCACCCGTCTTCTGCTTCCTAACCAAGAGGCATCTGTGTTCTTTGCCTACATTTTGGGAAGGTGTATTAGGGGACACACGCAGTGGATGTTTGATTTAGATGATGATGACTGTAGTCAGCCCCAGGCACGCTCAGAGCATAGTCTGGCACACATCTGTTGCAAAGTCCATAAATCCAATGGGACTAAGGCCAACTTTTCACAGAGTTTTAACTCTGAAGCCAGTGGAGCCCAACACTGTTCCAGCAAACACAACCTTCTGGACAGTAACTAAGCTGCAGTTTTGCAATATGATTTTCAAGCCCAAGGTATAATATGGCACAGATAGATTATAAAAATAAAAGCTTTACAAGACTGATGAGATGATCTTCACATTAGCTAATCAGTTGAGGTAAAAGTACCTCTTTCCTAAGACACATTGTGGTGACTGCTGGCATTTTAACAATGGGGTTGATCAGCTGAAGTGCAGATTTGTTGTCAACAATGGCTGTGGGGTGCAGCCACAATCCATCTTGCATACAAAGGGTAACAATGGGGATCTAGTAGCTTGTGACATAAACCAAAGCCAGAATGCAGTCTGAACCACATGGCAACTGGCAATAAGGATCATAGAATCACAGAATCATTCAGGTTGGAAGGGACCCTGGGGATCATCAAGTCCAACCATCAGTCCCACTCTACACAGTTCTCCCCAGATCCCCCAACGCCACTCTAAACCACCCTGAAACAGTCAGGGATGGGGACTCCACCACCTCCCTGGGCAGCCCATTCCAGGGTCTGACTACTCTTTCTGTGAAGAATTCTTTCCTAATGTCCAGCCTAACCCTACCCTGCTGCAGCTTGCAGCCATTCCCTCTTGTGCTATCACTAATTACCCACGAGAAGAGACCAGCACCAACCTCTCTACAATGTCCTTTCAAGTAGTTGTAGAGAGGGATAAGGATGCTGAAGATGTATATGCAACACCCTGACAATGCTAGGTAAGTGTCTCGGGGCAACACAAATACAAGCCATTAACAGACCACACGGACAGCTGATCACTCACAGGAGAATCACTGCTCCATGCTAGGCCCTGCGATCCTTTTGGCCTCATCTACCTTGCCCCTGTCCCAGCCAGGACTTGCTCTCCTAGCTCCATAGCCCGTTCTCTTTTCTTCAGCAATTCACCTGAGACTTCTCTCTCAGACAGTCTCTGTTTCTCCTGTCTAATCAGTTGTAATAATACTCAGGCTCAATCTTGCTTATCAGCAACCCTTCCTTCCAGTCCTTGGCCTATGCCTTGTTTTTCCACATTACTCTTCAGCTCCCTGGCAGGATTTCTGGACAGCCATTGCCATTTGTTTGCCCACTGGTCATTAGTTCAGCTTTCCCCACTAATGAGATAAAAAAATAACACTGCAAGAACCAGAACTCCCACCCTCACACATTTAGCCTGAAGCTGAAACATTTCATAGCTGCAACTCCATGTAAGAAAACCGGGATTTGCAAAAGGTAGTATCAGATAATGTTAAGAAATGTCACAAGTTTGATATTTTATACTCCTTTTGACAACAGCTTCAGAAAAACACATTTTCTCTCTAGAGGCTTCCCAAACCCAAAGATTGTATTCACACATAAATATAAGGAATAACTAGATCAGCAGTCAGACATTGCAACGCTGCTTTTTAATTGAACTATTCACCTTTCAAATCTTTCCAAACAAATCCCTGGATACAGCACAGGAACTCTGGTTTGGAAAGACCACTACCCAAAGCAATAGCTGTTTTCTCAGAAACTTTACTCCAATATATTATCATAGAATCATTTTGGTTGGAAAAGACCCTGGGGATCATCGAGTCCAACCATCAGTCCCACTCTACAACGTTCTCCCCTACACCAGATCCCTCAACACCACATCTCAACCACTCTGAAACAGTCAGGGATGGGGACTCCACCAC
>VZTM01031197.1:337168-386585 GCA_013400555.1 Jacana jacana
TTCTTTTGTCTTTTCCTTTTTTTCCCCCCTCTTTTCTTCCTCTCCTTTCCTTCCCCCCCTCCTCCTTCCCTTTTTGGCTCCCACAACACACCCCCCCCGCCCGCACCCTTGCTCCGCCTCAGCCGCCGGCTCTCCTCCCGTATTGTATGTTTCAATGGCGATGGCGGCGGCTCCTCTTGAGGGGGGGTGGAAGGGGTTTCCTCCCGCTTCGCATACCGCCTCTAGGAGGAGTCACTGCAACCCGGGCCTGCAACAACCCCCCTTCTCGCTGCCGCCCTCCCAGACACCGCTCCGCTCCTCCTTGCCCGGGCCCCAGGGCTGCTGCTGCCGCCGCCTTCCCGCAGGCACCCCCTTCCCTCCCCGCCTCTGCCATAGCTCCCCCCACGTAGGCCTGGGGGGAGGATGAGTCCCCCTGACCCCGCTATCTACGAGCTGGCTGTTTGCATGAGTCGGGAGTGTAACGTGGGAAAAAAGCCCGGCTTCCCATCCTTTTCGCTGGTGGTAGAATGAAGGAGTTAGGAGCTTTAGAGGTTTCAAGGCAGTCCTAGCTGGAGGGTAGGTTTTGAGGTGTCCTCTACCCAACCTGGCCGGTTTTTGTTCGGAAGGGAGCCGCCCATCCCTATATCCCTTAGGCAAGGTGGTCTGCACCTCTCGCTACGGTGCATCTAATCCAAATGTTCCAGCGTCCCCAAACTGGCTTAAAACCGCCGTAACAAAGAGTACTGGCAGCTCTTTGTGTTTTGTTCCGCTGGAGGGTTTAAGGCGTTCACAGGCTTTTCAACTGAGCCACGAGGGCTGCAAAACTTAACTTGCTTTCTAAATGAAAGATGAGGGTTTGGGTATTTTTTCCCGCAGTTGCACAGATTCAAGAGCTTGAGCTCTAAGATACGCGATAAGTGATTGTATTACAGAGTCTCACAGTATGTCTGTTGGCAGCGCCAAATACGTGATCAGAGGCTGAGGCAAACCGAAGAGTGCAGGGCTGCACCTCTTCAGCTGCTCTGGGAGATATTTTTCCATGAAACTGGGTTCATATCATCTTCCCCGTACAAACATCTTGCATTGTTGCACTGATTTCACTTAAAAGGTATTTGGGGCTACTGTAATGTTGTAAGAGATAGAGCATTAACCCAGACTGCTCCAGCTCATGTGCAGCGTTACTTTAGGAGGCTGGCTGGGAACAACAGAACAGAGTGATAAAGAGGTATTTATTCTTTCAGCTTTCCCTTTGTCACTGTAAAAAAATAATTCATCATTCACTGGCTTCCTGGAGCTTGTTTTTGGCTCTGCCAAAGTACACTTTTATGTCTGTATAGAATTGCATTTGGTAGGCAAAAAAAGCAATGGAGTATTCCTTCAGGTTATATTAATTGTGGACCATGTTATCTCCCAAGGAAAGATAGTGTGAATTGAGAATCTGGGGTTTTCTCAGCTGTTCTGCGACCCTGGCTAAAAGCATTTCACTAGCAATGGCTGTGTTTCGACTGCATTAAAGTGGAAATAAATATACCTTTCCTCAAATTGAGCCATTCAATGAGTAAAAGATCTAACATTTTTCTGTAGGTTGTTGCTTTGGAGTCTACTTCTTTTTGCAAGAAAGGTCAAAATTCTTTGAAACCACAGAAGAAAAAGTCATGTATATGAATTTGAATTATTTTACATGTAAGGGGAAGTCTTACTTGGATCTTCCCTGTTGAGACTTTTTGCTCAGCAAAGGAAAAAGATATCTGTAGAATTTTAAGTGTATTGAACCATACTGGGAGGGTGGAAGGAATGCGAAGATTTTCAAGTAATACGCATGAAAATGAAAGACAATGTAAAACCCATGTGAAAAAGGAGGAAGTGTATTTACATTTTTCTATTTCCAGATACAAATAACTGCATCCCATAATTCTAGCAATCATCCATGTGAGAGGTAGCTTTGTAATGAAAAATAATTTGAGATGAGACAAAATAAGTGTCTCAAATTTTTGGAAGCATTCCCAGTTTGTTACAGATTAACATCAAATAGTTGCTATTTGATAACAACACAAATGTGTAGGAGGTCTTTAAAGAAAATAAAATGATGTCTCTGTGTGAGACAAACTTTCAATATTAGGACAACTCATCCTGTTTACGAGCAACATTCTCCTTAGATTGAGCTGTATATTCAACTTTAATTTTGTATTTGTCACATCCACCAGGTAGGTCTGTGCCATTCAGATGGATCAGATGAAAACAACTGATACAAGGGCAGGGCTTCTCTTCACATTTACCTTTTGTACTGTAATGAGGTCATCAAGTGTCACAGTCTTAGAAGAGGTTTACCACCTTCAATGAGTGCGGGGCTGTGGCCTCCTAATACAGTTTTTGTGTTCCCCAAAATAAGAATCTAATTCCTTCAATTTCTTCTTAATCACCCACACCAGCTTGCTACCAGTTTTTGTGTAGCCACTAAGAAGGCTACATCCCAGGTGTAGTTGCATCCCCGAGCAAGTTACCGTGCTACTGTCAGTAGAGCAGATGTGAGAGAAGGGAGCTCCAATTTTGCACCTTGTTTCTGCTGTTGCTTACATTATTTCGGGGGGGTTTGCAGCCTGGGAAGTGTTTCTGTGGGGAAGCAGCACCAGCACAGAGAAAACAGAGAGATGTGTAGCTACTCTTGCAAACAGCTAAGGAATCACCATCCACTCACAAAACACAGCCTGGCCCTCCCACAGCGGGAGACTGAAAGAACCGGGAGCACTGGAGAAGGGTGAGGGACATAGCATACCACTGGTTTTAATTTAATTTTTTTAAAGTCTATCATAGATGTCTGAATTTTAATACCAATTGTCCTGCCTTTGTGGTTTTTAATTGTCCCACTATAAAGTAAATTTCACCTCTGTTTTTTTTTTTCTCCAGTGGATACAGCTTATCCATAATCTAAATGTTAACAGCATTACATATACATTTTATGTCGCTTCAGGTATTTCTGGAAGACTCTGAGTTGCTTTGTGACACAAGAACAAACAATTTTTGAGGAGAACAGATCAGAGCAAGGCAGCATGTGAAGAGAGTTACCGAGTTACCATACATAAATTGCTTTGCAGTAACTGCACTTTTGGAACTGCTTTTTTCGAGCAGCTAGGATACTCGTTTTTTTCTCTCTGGCTCCCAGTTCAACGTTGAACACTAAGGCTGCAATGGCAAAGTGATAAGCAGTCCATCACCTAAACCACATGGTGAAGAATTGACAGGGTGAATATCTTTATCTTCACAAATTCTGTAACACTGAAGATGACTGAAAGTCAGAGGGTTTTAGTCACAATAGCTGTGTGTGGTGGCCATTTAGACCTAATTGTTCGAGGAAGAATTGCTACTAACTAGCTTTCTTCAAAACAAATTTGCAGTGCTGAATAGAGAGCTTTCCTCAGTCAGCAGGAGAGGGGTGGCAGAGTCTGCCCTCACTAGATTGTGCAAAGACCATCTGCCAGTTGACTTCCGAGTGCAAATACAATCTGTTACTTTGTCAAAATAAACAACAATATCTATTGACAGAGCATTTATAGACTGCTGACTGCCTAACTCTCCAGCTAGGGGAAGAACAGCCTGTTTATGGCACTCTCACTTTTGGACAGAAGCTGTTATATCGCAAACATTGTCATGAATATTTCATAGTTTCAGAACCAAGAAATACCGTCTTTACTCTTGCTTAGGCTGGCAGGCATCCAGGGTCATCCTGGCAGTACAGTAGTGTCAGCTACTCCGAATGCTCTGTTTTATGGGCATATATAACCCGGGAATTTTATCAAATCAGTGTAAGGGCTGCTGTGTCGTTAGGGTAACCTAATACAATCAAAGTTGATGTGTGTATATATTATACATATATATATATATAATACCATATATATTACAGTAGTAGATAACAAAAGTAATAACTTGAGTCCTGAAAAAAAATAAATTGGTATTTCTGTAATAACTGTTTCCCCCTCTTTGAGCCATTTTTTTTAAACCCTCCTCCAACCTCCATACCTTTTATAGCCTTATTGTGCTGGTAGGTTGTGTATAGTGAGTTTTGCTTCTTTAAGAAACCAGAAAAGCTAAATCCTAACTTTTTGGAGAGCTCTCTTGACGTATATTTTACATTAGATCATCCCATGTTCCTCAGAATTACGTGTTTCTCTGTGTGCCAGATTCTGACACAGTGTTTAAGGTAGACTGATGGTTAGGTCGTCTTCAATAGTCACAGGTTAGCTAACACATAAGCAAGAAGGGGAGAGCTCTTTCCTGTCTAGACGCTGGTTCTAAGATTTAAATGATGCTCATGAGCTTAAAAAAAGAATTAAAAATTAAGAGTGTTTTCATCCTTAGGGATATCAGTACATACTTCAAAGATCATTGCCGTCACTCAATTATTTCTTAGTCATATAAGTAAAAATACTATTTTAATACAAATATTTGAATAGTCATGGTTAATAATAAGGGAAGGAACCCCAGAAAACAGTCTTTTGCTCAGCTGAGGAATACTCTATAGGAGAATCCACTCCACAGCTCAGAAACAACAGCCAGAGATGGATAAAGTATAGGGAAAAGTGATGTGATCACACCCATGGAGTGCCTTCTCTGAAGAATTAAACAGGTTAGGGCTTCAAGCTAAGAAAATTCTGGGGCAATATGAGAAAGGACAGAGCAGATTATTTTGGCTTATTGCCCCGTGCCTCCAAAGGAATGCAATTTTGATATTAACTAGTGAAAAACCTCTTTCAGTTTCTGAGTTTAAGGAATTCTGGATGAACAAAGCGATGCATTTGGCCACAGATTGTACAATAACCAAGCACTGCAAGCCTAAGAGGCAGAAATGCCTCCGTCTCTGTAATGCACATTAATTTCTTGAAGCAAACCATTTGCAATACAACATTTGTGCTTTTACTGTACCACAGCTTTTTAGTGCAGAAAGTGACACACCCCTGCAGGTGTTTGGGGACTTTCTGATGCAATTATGTTTTGGCACTTGTAGAGCTACAATTCTTTGTTGGAGTAAAGATGCAGCGCTCTGCCATGGCACCGTTTTGCCATCAAGTCACTCATCTACAGATCACTGGACTGCGGGATAATTTCTTAGCAAACTGCCATCTCGTGTATAAAACCAGATCATATTTCCCTATTTCTCACAATGTTGCAAGGGGATTTTTTTTTTTTTTTAATTATGTTTCATCATTTTTTTTCCTGTGCTAGTAACGATGTTTGTCCCTGTGCAGTTACACTCTTTGGTGCAGTTTGCAGCTGTGATACACTTTTTCCTCTCATGACATTTGCAAGCCAGGTGTCTTCCTAGATGGGTGCATTAAGCTTCAAGTTCTTTTTAGAAAAACACGAGACAGGACAGCATTGCTTGTTTGTCTGCTTTCATACTTGTTCCTCAGTCTGATGTAAATCATTAAAAATAACTATTTTTTCCTGCTAACTGCAGAGCCCTCAAAAAAAAAAAATCTCAAACTGTGACCTACAAATAAATGAAGATGCATTGAAAGAAGTTACCTTTGGGTCTCACATTTGTCTGAGGCAGTACACAGAAAACCTTGTGCATTTATTTATTGCCCAAGTGCAAATTTTTACTACTCTCCCCCAATATAACAATATACATCTGGGAGCCATCACTTTTATAAAGAAAGAGTGACCTTAGAGCCTTAAGGAATGATAGAAATCATATGTTTCAAATACATTCTCCTTTCCAAGTTGGAGCATCCAAATATGTTCATCTTCTGTGTATAACTTAATTTATCTGTCACTGTTAAACATCCAGATCATCAGATTTTGCCTTATGATCCAATGCTCATTATATCTGTACCCAGAGGAGGTCAGGAGTGAGGCACTTAATTTTGCTGTCTGGCAAGTCCAGAGCTAAATGTTTTTCAGCAAACCAACTATCAGTTCAAGGAATCACCACTGTGTGGGTGCATACAGAAACAAACACAGGTGCATGGCAGAGGAGTAAACAGCCTTCTCTAAGGAGCTTGGAGAGGGAGAGATAGATGTTCCTTGAGCCCCTTTGGCTGCAAAAGGAGCCAAGGGAAAACTGCTCCAATGTAGATGTCTAATTTCCAGATATCTAGTCAGATGAGAGGAATGTATCACTGTGGGGTACAGCACAGTCAGAATAGCTGTCAGAGCATCTGAAACCAAAGGCATCTTCCCCCTTATTACCGTGCCTTGCCAAAACCAAGTCAGATTCTGCACTTCCCAGACCATTTGCCAAAAGTTTGGTCATCATGTTGTGGGATTTCCCCCCTGCATTAGCAGGGATTCTTAGAGACTAAGCAAACATTTTACCTTAGATAAGGTCCCTACAGCAAATAACTGCCGACTCCTGGGTTTTGATATCGATGTACATTTTGTTATTGATTTTCCTAAATTTGAGGAAAGTAAGACAGTACACAGAGGTGACGGTTGTGATCATTTCAGCACAGGCATAACCGGAGTCAGTTTCTTACTTTCCTCTGATCTTGGCTCTGTCCCCTCTGTTTGCACTCACTCCCTCAGTTCCACAATTTGTGTTGCTTTGTGTTTTATGGTTGATTATTTGCATGTCTTAAAAAAGAGCTCCAATAAGGCTATTTGTTCAGTGGGATGATCAGACTGTCTTTCTCCCAGGCAGATTCCCCAGTGTCCAGTAGTATAGTCCAGCTGATGTTGCTGCCTTTCCCCTAGCGCAGGCGCTAATTCGGACTCTCTGCTCTATCCAGCTGTCTATTTTATTTTCACAGAGCTGGCAATAACAGTATTTTTGAGACTTCAGTCCCTCTGCCAGGTTGGTTGAAATTTGCCACCTAGTTCCATAGGGGCTGACTGGCAACCAGCAGCTGGTGAGATTTCATTAGGATGTTAACCTAAAAACTATCCCCAAATGGAAAGAGGATATGTAAGAAAATTTAGTTTGTTATTTGCACTAGCTGTCATTTACAAAAGACAGAAAGCGTGTTTAAGTAAAGAGGTGTTTTTATAAAAGGGAGAAGAGACTATGTACACCATACATAAGAAATGCAGACTGTACTCGAATACGTACGGCACGCAAATTAAAGCAGGAGCTTCACTAAAAAACTGACACAAAGGAGTAAAGCTTCAACACGAGGCATGGGGAATTCTTCAGACTCCACTTGGATCGTGATGGGATGACACTTTAGATGTGGTATCGCATTTACCATTGCTATAACCATCCTGCCCAAGTTATTTTTCATTACCTCCTGCCTGGTTTTTTTAAACCCTTCATTGTCCAAAAGTCCATTCTCCAAACTAACTTCCTCCTGGAATCTCATTCTCATAATGATGTAGTGAGTAGGCTAAGGCGTTTAAAATGGCAATTTACAGCTCTTGTGTAGCACTTATCATAATAGAAACCAGTACTTCCAAATTAGATAAGCACAATTTTCTTTATCTGATAAATGGACGCTTGGTGATCAAACAGATAAAACTTCCACCTTTTTCAAGAAGGTAGAAACGCATTAGAGGTGGTATAATTAAGCAGCTGCTTACCGTTATGAAACTGAACTTTTACTGCTGAGCAGGGACTCGGCGAGTTCTCTAAGCATAGCCCTAGTGTCAAGGACAGGCGTGGTTTCACTGATACCACTGGATGAGTTAATGGACACAGAAATAGGCAACCCAGGCACAGGTTTTGTTGTGATATAAAAATGCATAAGCTATTTTTCATTCATACAGTTGGAAATAATTTAACTGAATCCCTTTCCTCATGTGTGTTAAATATTTAATCCTTTATTGTCATCTCCATTTTTATCACTCTGAGGAAATATTTGCTTGAAAACTCAATAGTGGAAAAAATATGAAGAAAAGCATCAATCACAATATTTAAATTCTGTTATGATCAGCAACACCTTATAGCACAGCTATCTCTGCTTTTCTAAAATATTGCTAGAAATGGTCAACGTGGAATTAAAAATTTCCAGGATGAAAAGACAAAACAAATCAAGGAAAAAGTGGAAAAGAAAAAGCAAATATTCATTTTGGCTGAAGAAGCTCCTACAGAACTTGAAAAGATTGTGGAAAAGGACAGCCCTTTATTCTCTTCATTCTAGCAATTATTTAGCATGGAATTTTCTTGAAGGCCAAAAAATTCCAAGTAGCTACTTTACACGAAAAGGAGTTGAAATAACATCTTAGAATCAGCACAATTACAGCAATAATTCCTAGTAACACAAAAGTGCATTACAGCACTTACGTTAATGAATGTCAAATAACAACAGGTATTTAATACACAGGCTGAAAGTTCAATATAAAAAAAAAAGTGTAAAAGGTGTATTCAGCTTTAAATGTCTCAATCAATAATGTTTATAAGAGATGCAGAAACAATGCCCTGTCAAGATCTACTCGTAACTCATCACTTGGCTACAGGTATATTAAATACTGTACATTCTACGCCACCAAAGCAGGGGGAGAGGTGGGGAAGAAAGTAAAGAAATAAAGTATCTTTTGTAAAGTTCAAGGAAACCAGATACACAACAACAACAAATTGCTTCAGAAATCATTCTCCTGCAGGGGTTAGGTCGTTAATGTTTGAGTGATGCTGGCCAATGAGCAGGTCTCCCAGAGATAGAGTTTCAGCATCAAAGAATTTGGTGTCCAAATTGCATAAAGAGGAGAAGCAGGGGCAGTGCCAATGACACAAGTATTTCAGGTGTGGGGAAGGTTCATCAGGTAGGTGGGTTTCTGTTGCTGTGAGGACTCTGAATGCTACAGGGATGTCTCCTTGGTGCCACGCAGCTTTCTTGGTAGGCCTGTGTCATCTGGATTGGGGGATACTCTCCTGTCTACCTTGCTGGCCAGGGCACCAAGCGTGGTGCTAGGTAGAAATGCTCCGGAGCAGGTTGCAGGCTGTGGCCTGGCACATCTGCGTGGACACTGCATTCCATCAAGTTGTGCTTTTAAAGTGCAGAACAGTCACTCAATACGCAAACTGGATTCCCACCAGGTGAAACCTAACCAGAAACTGGGCTCCAGCAGCACACCTCATGCCCAAACCAGTAACGACAGTGGTTAGTGGTTCACTGACAACTGGGCCAGATTAGAACAGTCAAAATTTAAACAAGACAGTTCCTTAACAGGACTGGTTTTGTTCTTCAGACCTGGACTTCTCATGCTGTGCTGATCGGTAACGTAAGTATGGCCTGTAACTCATGCACCACGAGTTACGCCGCGGAGGGCATATGGCATCTGCAGCTTTCTCCACAAATGAGATTCTCCCTGCCATCGCTGTGCCATTCAACATCTGGAGTCAACTGGGCATCATTAAATACTGTGAGAATGTTGTGGAGTCGGGTCAGTCCACCCTGCATCATAAAGGATGCTCAGTCCTCCTTTTGGAGGGGAGAGGGGGAACATGACAATTACAATGTTCTGCCCCAGTTTACCTTATCTTTAAATTTTAAATGGTGAGAGACAAGAAGGAATAATAGCGTGACCTGTGGAAAGAACTATTGAGGGTATGTGTGTGCTGCAGCTGAGAAGCAGCCTCAATTAGGCCACTGGAGGCCTCTGCTGCTGTCCCTTGTTTGCTGCTTCTTGCACCACCTGCCTCCTTCACACTCACTGGGATACCTCTGCCTTTGGGGCAATTGCAGATGGTCGGTCTGTGGGCACTTCTGAGCTAGCCTGCTACCTTCAGAAGATCCCTGAGAGGGTGACACTGCTTGGTCTGGGGACCTGCTGGTGGCTTGCAACACCAAGGTAGTGGCAAATCTTTGCAGAAGAGGTCGGAGGGAAGATTTGCTGAAGCAATGTTTTGAAATTTTACTGTGAGAACACAGTGGAATTATCACAAAAATGGAATTTCACACTCCCAGCAGTCCCCCCCCAGAGACAACAGACTGACAAATGGCATGCAATGGAGAGCAAAAATACAAGCTCTGCTGCCCAAGTTTCCCAACCAGTCCTCATACCTACCATTAGTACATCTACCCCACTAAACTTCGTGACAGCAGTTCAACAAAGTCATCTTTTGCAGCAAAAAGTTTAGCAGATTTTTTTTCTGTACAAAGTAATCTGCAATATTCTGACTAATTCTGAGTTCCACTTAAAAAACAAATAAAATTTCATAACTTCACCAAGCAAACTATATCATTGGAAAGCTGGAAATGCTGCCTAGCATTTTAAACAGTAAAAGCTTTACAGTCAAATCCAAAACTGTTAACAAACACCTACAATCCTAATTCACAAAGACAGGATACAAGAAGGGAGGAAGCATACCAGAAGTATAAAAGTGAGTGGAAAAATTATCAAAATGTGACCAACAGAGATTTTCTGAAAATGCAGAAGAGAAAGTAGGCATTTCATCTGGGACAAAGACATCCAGAAGCAATAAGGACAAAAGCAAGGGAAGGGGGGAAAAAAAAAATTCCAAAAAAGTATAAAAGAATGGGAGACCTTCATCCAGCAAAGCATTTGCACGTAGGCTCAGTGTGAAGCAAAGCCTAAAGGGAAGATCGGATGGGAATGCACTGCTGGACTTGGAGGAGAGAAAACAACAGCAAGAGACAGCAACAGTTCCATAGGTACCTACCAACAGCTTGCCATTTTCAAGAAAACACACTTCTCTTAATTGCTATTTCAGAGCTTTCTAGCTAAGCCTGAGAGGTCAGGCTGTAGAATGCTGCTGAAGTGGATGCAGCGACTCCTGCCAGACTAATTACAAACAGACCAGCTAAGATCTCAAGAGACCATTTTCAATCAGCTGGTCCCTAACGAAGCCCTTTTGAATTTTGTCAGCGTAAAGGGAGAGTTTTGGAGCGAGCGCTTTGTCTGGGAGAGCTCACTGGTACCTGGTCCCCAGGCGTGGCCTGCGTGGATATGGTTATACCCACTAAAAACTGCTTTGCCTATGGAAAGCACCAATTTACTACTCAACCTAGGGAGGAAAAAACACACCAGGAATGTCCTTAGGACATCTGGGGTGAGGAGCATTTACAAACTTATTCCAAAAGCCTAGTAAAAATATACCTAAAGGAAAACACAAGAAAAGAGCAAACAGATTGCCCCAGAAAATCATTAATAAAAAGTTACATTATCAAACTATATATATCATTGCTTTAATTTAAAAAGAAGGAAAAAAGCACACCTACCGCCTGCAGTTCTGGTCAGGTATCTCCCCTCCTCCCCCCAAAAAAACCAAAAATAATAAAAAAAAATACAAATACAATAAATTAACTCTTCATCAGCCTGGTTCCTAACTGAAACTATTTCTTCCCCTGCTACTCTATTTTACTGACTCAAGCTCTTAGAAGTCTCGAGGTAAAAAAAAGAACCAAAAACATAACCAACTTCTCATCTGAGACAGACAGTAGAACTTTTGCCCCCGCTCTTTGTAATTCTGGGGTTATTTTAATAGTAGCCATTCCCTGCCCTGGCGAGGGGAGATGAGTGCTGGGTGCAGGTGCTCTCATCAGAAGGTCTGGATTCTTCCAACAATTGGCAAAAGGTGTTTTAATGAAGGCTATTGCCTTTCTGGGACTTGCTCCGATTTAAAAGACATCGCTTTGAACTTGAACTAAGCACTTTTTCTCTGAGCTGTGATGTGAATGGCTTATGTAGTTCTGCCTAATGATTTAGATAATGGCCCTGATTCACCAGAGTACTTAAATATGCAAATAGCATCATTTAGGCCAACAGGAATCACACGTTCAAAGTTAAATATATGTTTTAGTGCTTGGGTGAATGGGATTCCCAAAGCACTCAATGAAGCTGAAGCGTAAGATATGTACTTAATAATTAATTTTGGGTTTGTTTGGGTTTTTTAACAAGTTGCAAGAGCTGTGGTGGAAAGATACTATAGAGTCCATATGAACAGTTTAACCTTCAGCAATGGAACCCGAGTAAGGGATGCCAGACTTGAATGGCAGTTGGTAGGAAGCATCCAGAGCTGTATATTCCACCCTTCAGGCAGCTGGGAAATGTCCTCTGCACCCCTCAGCACTTTGCCAAATCTTTATTTCCCTTCAGTGAATGTATTAAAACAATTAACAGCGAAATTTAGCCCTTGTGATTCTTATTTTCCATCTGTAGGTACATATAAAGAGAGGCACCCACAAAAAGGGCTTTAACTGGCCAGCAGAATGGTATTTCTGGAGGGCCCCAGACAAAATAACATCCAGTGTGCATGGTGGAGACCAAAGCAGAAGTACAGGAAGCAAAGGAATTAGTCAAACCAGATTTTTTCCACACTCCACATTTTCCTTTACCAGCAAAATATTTCATGCCTTCAAAATCCAGTGTGGCTTTCCCTTTTTGGCAAAATAAAATAAAAAATAAAAATAATAATAATAATAAAAAGATCCCAATTCTTTGTAACTTAACAGGAGAAGAAAGTTTGTGATGAAAAGGTTAAAGATGGAATCATCAGCGATATAGGTGGAAGTTTGTCATCTGGTAACCAGAAACAATAGCAACAAGTTTTATCACGTCCTCTCTGAGCAGCACTCTAAACTGGGCACGCAGGGTTTGACTGGTATTTCTAAGGATAATTGTTCAAGAAAAAATTCTCTCTTGGATCAAAGGATCCCCCCACAGAAATATCATCTCTGTCCTGCACTCATTGGTACAGCAACTGCTGGAAAATGAGCCTATTTCTCCATCCGAAGAGTCCGACCACAGTAATAGAATGAAGTGAAAATGACCAAAGAAAAAGAATATAAACGGTGTCATTTTCAAACCCTGCCACTGGCCTCCAGGAGAAGACAGCAAGCAAAGCAGAAAGCACTGGCACGCCGGGCTCCCACAGCCCCAGCAGGCAGCATCTGGGCACCGATTCCTGGTGTACAGTTGAAGAAACTCTTCCCAAGCTCCAGGGAGGGAGCTTGCAAAACATCTCCAGCAAATCTTCAGGAAGGTTCTTCTTCTCCTTTTGTTCTGCTGTCATTTCTCAAGCTTCTCCACCCTCAGACCGGTCTCACTTTTTGGCTATCAGCCAAGGAGTCTGACCCTTGAAGTGGCAGACAAACAGTTTCATGTGAAAACGGCCAGGCAGAATTAACAGTCATCAACACTGCCAGCAACCCAGTCACAGGTTCTGGCAGGGACAGTCCCTGAAACTAAACTCCCAGGTTCGGGGTGGTGCAAACCCAGCTTCTACCACCTGGGTGTTTCTTGAAAAGCAAGGCACTTGTGTTTGAGAAGAGCAGCTAATGAGTAAAGTTATCTTACATGTACCTCTTCCTCAGTGCTAGATCAGTTGTCTTTTGTCTTCTATGCTTTAGTGCAACTGCTGCAAATAATCTCAGGTCCTTTCTGTCTGCGTACACTGCGTGAGGGTGCAGCATTTTCATGGCAGCCAGCTGTGGGAGGCGCTCATGACAACCCCCAGCAGAGGCACCGTGGGATTGCTGAAACACCCCCCCAGAAACCTGTGAGAATTAGCTACCTCAGTGCCCTTGGGAATCAATCAGGTCAGAGCTGAGTTTTCCTCACAGCTGAAGTCTAACGACCCCCTTTGTCAGGATGCAGAAGGAGCTGCTGGTTTGCGAGTGGAAGTAGAAGTTAAAACAAAGATTCGAGTCAGTAGACCTTCCTCCAAAATATCATTCTCTTCAAAATGCTTTGTGCTGAATTAAGTTCAGCTTTTTAAGGGAAGCTGAAAAGGAGCATTAAACAAGCCTCTGAAGGTCATAAACTCTGCTGCCCCACGAAGGGTATTTAGTGCCGAGCAGGTAATCCAAAGCCAAACCAGTGCTACCATCATAACAGCCTGAGATGAGAAGGACAGACTGAATGAGGATAAGAGCACACATTGACACTGGGTGTGTGTCTGTGTGTTGCTGACAGAAAGCAGCTGAGTCCCATGGAAGTTGTGGCACCAAAGCCTCTTGTGATTTGCACTGGTGCAAGTCAGGAGCATCTCCACTAATAACAGAGGGATTATGCTGGGCCAAAGCTGAAGTAATGCAAAATCAAACCTCTTTTGCTCAGACTTTTCCTCCTCCCCTGCCTCCTTGCTGACACAAGTCAGGTACTTTAGGAGCTCTGGCAATAGCATTTCAAGGTTCCCGTGTCTCAGAAAAAAGCTTTCCCTCTCACAAATATATCAGTCAGAAGACAGCCCAAGAAATAAACCAGTATAATCTTGAGTCTTCTTTACCTTTCAGTAGCTGTGTTAAGACAACACAACAGATGCAGGCTTTGTTTGCTTTTAGATAAGACAAACCCAAGCAAAGACAATCCCATGCGGAGGAATCCCAAGTAACAGTTACAAACCAAAAATACACTACAGACACCATAGGGAGCAAGAGGCAACGGCAGGTTCTTCTAGGGATCTCTAACTTCTTGAGGAGTAGAGATAGCCAGCATTTTGAGAAGGGACTGAAGTATTCAAACTACCTACCTGGTGGGCTGAGTACAACACCAGAGTAGAAATTCACTGCTGCTGCCACTACTATAGCCTTCCAGAACCAGAGCTACCATCAATATACCCAGTCCAGTCTTTAGTAACTGCTCTGTGTTTAACAGGTGTGTAATTTTGTGGCATTCCATTAAATAAGTGCTAATTAGCTAAGCTTCACAGCTGTAAAGCATTATTACACTCAGGAATCCCTCTCCAGTGTCATTGCAGCTCCAGTACCCTGAGCCTCTCAGGAAAACATCCTGAATGGAAGTTTCATCTAAAGGAAAATGTCGACATGAGAATGTATGTAAATACAGGGATGTAAAGTGTAAATACAATGGATGTAAATACCATTAATTAGATTAGGTTGAAAGTTACAAGGAGTTTCCCAACTGCCAGAGCAATCTGAGTCAAGAGCAGCCCCAGCAGGATGGGGAGGTAAGGGACACAGTGGTAGAAAGCCTCACTGATTGAGAGAGGAAGTTCAATACGTTTCTGAAAGTGTGAGGTGACAAGCGGTTTACAACAGTCAGGGGCTGGGCTCACTTCCTTGGGCAGCCCCTGCTGGGCCTTCTCCTCTGCATACAAGAGAAGCACATCTCTTACTTTTGTTCTTTGACGTGCTAAAAGGCTGTATGGAATCAGCTGGAAAAAATAACCCAATTAATAGATTGCAGACAGATGAATAGTTGAGCATAGGGTCAAATAGGTGCATACAGGAGGCAGTGGTGTACATATGGATCACGGGTTGTGTTCGCTGTCAGCAAAGCACGGTGGTCACCACCACCACAGGAACCAGGGTGGTTGAAACTATGCAGGGACGTTGCAGGAGAAGGAACTGAACTTTTGCAGCAGCAGCAGCATTCTGCTAAGAGCAGGGCTCCAGTGGACCAGTCCAACTAAGGAACTACTGCCTGTGTTTCTTAGGAATTTCTAAATACTTTCAGCTTCTCTCAATCCCCCCTGAAACTTCCGGGCTGCAAACTGTCTCTCCCCTTTACGTGAAGGGCCAAGGAAAGGGGATGTGTTTTAGGGAACAGATTTAGGCTCCCAATCCTTGGCTTATTTTCTAAGAATAGTCTACTGTGCTGTTCTCTCGGGTCTGGTAGCGTATTTTTTTCTGGATGGTTAGTTTGAGGCATTAACTGAGGTAGGTCAAGAAACATAATTACGGTGTACATATGCAAATTAGAATCACACACTGCAAATTTGCATGCGACCTTTGGTTAACATTTTAAAAAGCGACATGGATTGATTTATCTAATAAACATTCATTAGGGTATCATCAAAGTATGCAGCCATATGCTTAATTTTAAATCAGGCTTTAATTAAGCTACTTGCAGGCCTACAATTTAGAAAGACGCTAGAATTTCTTGCTGACCGGGGCTCTTTGTGATGAGGGTTATTCCAGCTCAGGGGTGATGCTTGATTTTATTTTTATTTATTATTATTTCCAGTTCATGGGAGCTGCTCTATTTTAGCCAGAGGCAAGAGACTAAGAAATTCTCTTTGTACATGCTAACTCCACAGCTCCTGGGGAGGGCTTACTGCTCCTGCACAGCCGAGGAGCTGGTGAGAGGCTGCACTTGGCTGCTTGAATCTGATCAAGAAACTGATCATTTTTGATCATTATTAATCATGGAATCTCTAAGTTTGCCGTGTACAGTGGCTACTGTGATTTTTTTTTCCAGCAATACCTTAATTTAGTCACCACAAATTTGTTAAGATTTCACTTTAATAAAAAATACATAATACTTTGAAATAGTCTTGAATTATTCCATCTTGGAAAATGGAAATTACCTTTAAATCTATACAGGGCAGTTCCTTTGGGCACTTTTAATGCAATAATTTATTAAGTTCCTATATTCATCATGTGTGCACAAATACCATGTAAATATTACAGCTGTACTCCATGACAAAACAAGCATAATGCAGACATAGAATTATACAGAGAACTGACAAATGAGGAAAAAGGGAGATCTAGCATTTTCTGTACAAAAAAATATGCAGCTTTTTGATAATTCGTAAAAATGCATGACTTTTAGCATTTCAGAAAAGAACACTGTATAAAAATAAATATTCTATGTACAATAACACACACAGGCCAGTCCAGGGTTAGACTCATCACTGCAAAAGAAAACACAAACGAGTGTTAGCGACAATTCACTAACAATTGTTAGTGACAGCTCAGCAGGGGGGAAGGAAGGACAGTGGGATGTCGTTAGGGCAGCTGGCTCCGAGGTCTCCAGGAGGAAAAGAAATGGTGCTGGATCTCAGCAGAGATCCTTTCCAGTTCCCTGGGCAGTGAGGATGGGAGGTTCAACCCGGCTGACTCTCTGCCTCCACTTTCCTCCTATCGCTGTGGCATGAGTACTTGGCATTAACGCACACAGCAGGTACTGAGGGTGGGCCAGACCATGAGGAGTGGCAGAGGTGTCAGTGGGAACCTCCAATGGGGGCTCCTGAGGCAGCTGAACCATCAGAAACATAGGGAGAATGGGGGACACCAGTATTTACATCCCCGTTTCAGTGCTAGTCCACAATCACTCTCACAAGCCCGTTCACTTGGCAAAGGGTGTCCCCTCAAGCCCATCTGCCAGTCCACCCCTCAGTGGGTGCACTGGGGATTCTGGTGCTGAGAGCCTGGCAGGGCGTGCAGGGGCACCAAGCTGCAGCTCGTTACCTCTGCCCCAGTCCCACCAGCCTGCCACGGCACCCGGGGTTACCAGGGTATGGCAGCTCCCAGCCTCCAGCCACAGCATTGACTGGGTGGAAATCTAATTTTTGTGCCAAATATTAGAGCATTTCAAGGCCAGGCAGCTCAAAGGCCTCAAATACAATTCTCTCCCTTTTAGCCTAGAAAACTAACCAGCAATATAGAAGCATAGAATGAATCGTGGAATGGTTAGAGTTGGAAGGGACCTTGAAGATCATGGAGTTCCAACCCCCCTGCTCTGGCTCCCACCAGAGCAGGTTGCTCCAAGCCCCATCCAGCCTGGCCTTGAACCCCTCCAGGGATGGGGCAGCCACAGCTTCTCTGGGCAACCTGGGACAGGCTCTCACCACCCTCACAGCAAAGAGTTTCTTTCTAGTATCTAATCTAAATCTCCCCTTCTTCAATTTAAAACCATTACCCCTCACCCTATTGCTGCTCTTCGTAACAAGAGTCCCTCTCCAGCTCTCCTGTAGCCCCTTCAGATACTGAAAGGCTCTGCTCTAAGGTCTCCCCAAAGCCTTCTCTTCTCCAGGCTGAACAACCCCAGCTCTCTCAGCCTGCCAAACAAAGGAGAGTTTTCCTTGCTGCTTTTGAGGGGCAGGGTCCTGGAAGTCCCCCATGTGATTCCACACTTCTTTTGCCAGACTTGTTGAAAAATGTTAGCGGGATCTCTAGCGCTGCCACCTCAGCACAGTCACGACATTTCCAGAATTATTTTACCTTATTCCAGCAGCCTTGAACTGGAAGGCCATCTTCCCCCTGCAAAAACACAGATAAAAAAGCAGTTTAAGAAACAGAAAATAGCACAGAGATCGAGGAAAGGAGGAGTGGGTTAACTTATTACAGCTGCAACAAACAGTCTGAACCAAGGTTGGAGGAATAGGCTGAAAGATATTCCTCACCCCTTTGGAGTGACCCGGGCTTCTGGCTGACTCAACCAGTATAGCTCGCAGCAAGGGCTGGAGCTAGAGAAGGGGGTTTGCCTGCTGGCTACACAAGGAACTTATGTCCATCATGTCTGTAGGCTTGTTCTTACTCTTTGCTGAGGAAGGTGTTTAGCTGGGCTTCCCTGAAGGAAGGAGGGAATACAGGAGGTCCCAGCCAGCCAGAAAAATACTGCAGGAAGCTGAGAGTGGGAAACACAAGATGGCTGGTCTATGTCCTGTTTGACTCTATAATGCTGAGGTTCTAAGCAAACCTCAGAGGCAGGGCTAACCTTGGGTGTAAAGGAGGGGATGGAAAAAACCTCCAGTTTCTTTTTGCCCTCTTTGCTAAAGGGTTTGCTTTATCACATGGCAGATCACCCAGTTGTCCTGGCTTGCCTCTGAGAAGATCCTGCTCCAGGGGCATTAGGAAGCCAAGAAGCTGGGCAGTCTCCGTGCTGACTGAGGATCTCTCAGCTGATGCCCTGAAGTCTTGGGCTACGTATCCCAAGGTGGGCATGTGATTTTTATTGTTTTTAATGTTGAAGAAGGCCAGATACTCTAAGGGCTGAGCCTATAGGGTTGGGAAATGCTTTTGTGAATTACTGCCATTCATTTAGCTCCATGCAACCCTCTTTGATGTGAGAAAAGAGGAAAATACATCAATGATAAGGTGCTCTTGAGCAGGAGATAAAGTCAGGTGTAAGGAGACATGAGAAGTCAAATACTTCTGCTGTGTGCCTGTGTCAGATTTGTAAGCTGTTGCTTTTCCCCAGGAAAACTCAAGAGCAGGGAATAAAATTGGGCAATGCACGATGCAGGCACGTTTCTTCATGCCAGTGACTCAGTTCTCACTTCTTCGAGTGCTGCATGAGAAATCTGCAGCGTGTATCACCCCATTTGAGAAGGGGAAAGGAAAAATAGGGAAAAAAAAAACCCAACCCCTCCCCCCAAACCAACCAACCAACCAGGTAAGCAAATGCACAGTAGTACATTGAGAAATCAACCACTCGAAGGAGATGCACTTCCAAGGGACTGGTGAAGTGAACATTGCCGTGATACTACAACCACATTGCACTTTGAAGGCCTTTTTCCAGACCGTGGTCTCCTTGTGATATCTCCTCCCCCTCCCCTACGTGGAAATACTGAGTGACAGGTTAATTACTGGGCAAATTGTGGCATTCCCATTGGTACAGTGGTGGTGGTAGGAATGACTGGTGGTGTGCATTGCGGGAGGAGGTGGGAAGTTAGGTGTATGGAGGAATGGGAGGCCAGGGAGGTACAGCTTAGGGATCAAAGGAAGACCAGGGTCACAAGGAAGTGTTTGTTGCAGGCGAATTTGCTGAGAACGGAAACGCGACATGCTTATTAGTACCAAGTGTCTCCTTCCACATGTCTCAGATTTGTAAAGCGTTAGTTCACAGCCTCTGTAAGTTACACACATGGATGTGTCAGCTGGATGCTAAGCTTTTAACCTAGTTGGATCAAAAAACATGCTTATTCACGTTCCCGAGCTAGCTTGCATGCCAGAACGCTGCACGCTATATATATATATAAAAAATAACGGCATCTGTATTTCAGCAGATCTTCTGGCAAGTTTCCCTTAACAAAAATAGGCATGAAAAGAAGTGTACGTTCCAACACAGCCATGTGGGGTGAATCCTAACTGAGGGCAGAGACAAAAAGAGAAAAGTACTCTAGCAGGGCACTGCGAAATTAGGTGCCTTCATCAGGCAATACTTATTCCATAGAAACCTGTCGATCTCCAGTGGGAAGCAAAACACGTGGATCAGTTGTTTTTCTCTCCTTTGTGGATTGTTCTGGGCGAGTATCATTTCAGCTGTGAGACTGGAAGAGGAGTTTCTTTCTGTTACCCAGAATTTACAGAGCAGCAGCTGAGACTTTACAAGTAGCCACCGTTAGAGTCATTGCCCCAAAGAGACAATGGCACCACCCAAAGGAGGGGATGCTGGAAGGAAGAGTAAGATTAGCTCTTCACAAAGCTCAAGTAACAAAGGCTTTTAATAGTTATTTCAGGGCTAGTTTCCTCAAAAAACTGAGAAAACCTTTCAAACTAAATGTAGCTTTTTTTTTTCTCCTTTGAGCTTTTTTTGGCAAGTTAAACTAACTTTTACATCCCATCCCTTGCAAATGGCATCAGGCATCTTCAAGTGAGCATAAAGCTTGGAATAACCATGCTCAAACATACCTAGTCATGCCAAATGGGGCTGGAAGGGCAGGGGAGTTCAGGTTTCAGAGTATTATGGAGTTGCTGGGACTGCTGCAGGAGCAGAAGCCTCACCTGAACGCTCCATCTCCAGAAAAATATCAAAATAAATTAATAATTGGGGATGGCTAATGTGATGTTTAGAAATCAGTTGAGTTTAAGTGTTCCTGCATACCTTTGCCTTACAATAGTTGGGTGAGATGAGGCACTAATACAAGAATAAACTTTTAATACTTGAATAAGATGGATATTGAGAAACAGTGAATTCCAAATTCGAGTTTCTTGGATGCTACAGGTACCACTTGGACTTCTGGGAGAGTCACAAATGGGAATTACCCAGCAGGAATTGAGGGAGGTAAGCATCCAGTTCGTGTTTCACATGGGCTTGATGACAGGATAACCACTTTTTTCAGGCATTTTAACGTACAGGGTGAGTGAGGTAATGGCCAAGCAGCGCCAGGCTGTGCTAGCCACGTACAAGCCCTTAAAGAGAGAATTAATGACAAATGGGAGCGTTGCAGCTCCTTGCTAGAAAGCCAGGCCAGTGCAGGGGCATATCTTCACACGTTAGTCTACTGAAAGTTGCCAAAGTAAAGGCAACCAAAGAATCAAATCAGTTGTAAGTAAATTCCCATTCCCATTACATTTTTCCTCGTGCCACAGAATAACAGTGAGAGCAGCTGTGAATCCAGCACGAATGGAAGGGCCTGTTTCTGACAGCAGCAGCCAAGGAAAGCGGGATGGGGCTGGGCAGGGAAGGGATTGCCAGGAGTTTGTGGGGCATGCAGCTATTCGGAGGTGTCAGAAGATAACAACCAAGATACAAAAAGCAAACCAACATGCAGGAAAGGGAAGGTACGCCATACCAATGGGCATGGGGCATCCAGGCCGTCCAGCCCAGGTAACCCCGGCTCACCCTTCTCGCCTTTAAAACCTCGGAGACCCTGTTTATGAAATCAACCACTATCGTTATTTCAGTTGTTGCCAGTCACCTCCATGTCACGGGAGGAGAGGCCGAGTCCCCCACCAGGAGTGGCCCAGGGCACCCCGCTGCATACCCAGAGTACAGGTAGCCCCTTGTTTCAGCATTAGTTCTGTCTCCATGATCAGTAGTAGCAGTTTCCTTGCTGTGTTTCTGTAATCTATGAGCCAGGAGATACTTCTGGATTTCTAGATGTGTGATTCACTCCTGGGATTTATGGTGGTACTCCAGACTCCTGGCAAGGTTTGCCGCAGTGGATGAGTTTAGATGAAAATGTATACATAGTCCTAAATTTATTCATTTGCTGAGGCTTATGGACAACATATTTGGACAGAAACACACCCCGTTTAAAATAACTGAGATTTGTTGTCGCTCTGGGTAATACAGCTCAAGTGCCCTGTGTTGCTCTCAGGCGATCGCATCTGCTGGCCCTTATTCCAAGGCAAGAAAACCAGCATTCGTAGACATGATGACACTGAACATCTCCAGAGAAGAGCCACAACTGGCAGCAAAGGAGACACAGGGCTCTATCCCCAAAGGAGAAAGCCCTGGGCTCTCAAGCACATGGGACACCCCGCCACATAACCCAAACCTTTGTGAGCTCCAGAAGAGGAAGGAACATAACCATGGTCACTCAACAGCCTGGTTGCTCAAAGGATCGGTGCCTCCCCACTGAAGAAAGCAGCACTGCCCTTGGATGCAGTGGGAACCAGGCTGGGACTTCTCTGAGAGATGTACTTTTGCAAGACCATTGTTTATGTTATGGTTTCCTTCTTTCTTCCCCATCAACAAATCGTAAAACAATACATTTGATGAAACAGAACATACCAATGGACAGGGTGCATCTAATCCAGGCGCTCCTTGGTCTCCCTTATCCCCTTTAGACCCTCTAGAGCCTTTCTTGCCCCTCTCCCCCTGTAAATAATAGTTTAGTCCAAGAAAAAAAAAAGAATACACAAAAGCTTTAGGATCATCCATTTCAAACAAATGTCAGCGATAGTTTAAAAAAATAATAATAAAAAATAGAATAAACATTTAGGAAACATTTTGAGAGAAGAGAAATCTCCCCTTGAGATATTAAGTGAAAAACAACATATGGAGCCACTAAGGGTTACTGAGCTGCACGAATGCCTTGGCCATTGCTAAAATCCCACACTGATAGACCACAGGGGCTCTGCCTCAAAGGGATTACACCTGCCTCTGAACCTTATGGACAGGCCTATAGTCAGCCAGCAGAGCACTGCTGCTTCTCTCCTAGCACCATCACTATGAGACTACCTCTCCAGGCTTCCTCTATGTTCAGAGAGAGGGGCACCTTCCAAGACCAGGCTGACCCCAGGCTCAGAGGATGGAAAAACACCCCCCTGGCTTGTCACCTCCTCTCGATCTCCAATTGCCTGGGAGGGTCCCTCCTCTGCCACAGGAGCTCTGGGGTGGCATCTAGATGGCTGGTGCCTCAGACAGCAAGACCTGCAGCAGTCCCTGAGCAGGCTCACCTGCTGCAGGAGGAAGGCACTGCTGGTACAGATGTGTCCATTGTATTTTTCTTGTCACTCTGAATTCTTATTCTTAAAGAAATTATCACTTATGGGAGTACTTTTAGAAGCCTTCCTTTAAACTCTTTAATGAACGCTGTTTGCCACTAGGGGCTGCTAGCTTTTCTTTAAAAGATAGGTGTGATTCTCACAGGGGTTTGATAGTACAGCCGTCCTGCAGGCTCCAGGTTGAGTTACACCAGAGCCAGGGCAGGAGAGAAACAAATTACAAAAAAATCAGTCCTAACCAAAGAGGAGGCTTGCTCTCTTGTGGAGAGAATTAGGTCAGCAAAAGCGAGCTGCAAGGAGGGGCTGAGGGAATGCCCTCCTCACCAAGGGAGGGTACGTCCCACGTGTCATAGGTCAGCCAAGGCGAGGTGTGGCATGGGGCTTTGATAGCTGTATCTATACCAAATCTTTCTGTATTAGAGAGGAAATCCTCAAAGCTGCCGAGCATAAAACAGGGGAAAGGGCTGCAGCACAGGGAAATTGAATTTAGGGTCCTTGTGGGGAGGGTTAAAGGAATTAAGGGATAAAATTAGACAGCACAGGTTGCTGTTTCTTCTTTAAATTAAAAAAAAAAAGAAATGTTAAACCCAAAGCTGGCATGAGAAATGGATGGGAGGGGAGAGGCAATGAGGAGGAGTCACCCAGAACCAAGCACTGGAACAGAGAGGATAATCCAGGAAAATGCGGCATGGGTTGCTCTGAGGAAGGAGGAAGGAACCAGGAAGAAAGGCGGAAGAGGAGGAAGGGATAAGGGGACAAAGGTGGACCTGTAGGAGCAAGGAAGATGCACAAACACACAAGAAAAGGAAAAAAACCAAAACAACAACAAAACATGGGCATTAAAATAACAGCAAAGATATCAGCTTGAGAGCACAAATTCAGGGTTTACACTTTTTCAGCTGGGTTACTGGAAAGGCCCTCTGATTCCAGTGCTGCCCAATTGTTGCAAAGCCAGTCCTGGGGAATCAGCACTGTGTCTCCTTCTGCTAAATGGTATTTGTCAGATCCCAGAATGCTATGGGGTTGGAAGGGACCTCTGGAGATCATCTAGTCCAGCCCCTCTGCCAAAGCAGATCCACCCAGAGCAGGTTGCACAGGAACGTGTCCAAGCAGGTTTGGAATGTGTCCAGTGATGGAAACTCCACCACCTCTCTGGGCAGCCTCTGCCAGGGCTCTGCCACCCTCAAAGTAAAGAATTTCCTCCATATGGTTAGATGGAACTTGCTATGTTCAATTTTGTGCCTGTTAATTTTTGTCCTGTCCCTGGGCACCACTGAAAAAAGTCTGTCCCCTTCCTCCTGATGCCCACCCCTTACCTGTTGATCTGAACCATAATCCTTATAGGTGATGATCAGATCCTCCCTCAGCCTTCTCTTCTCCAGACTAGAAAGCCCCAAGTCCCTCATCCTTTCCTCATAAGAGAGATGCTCCAGGCCCCTCATCATCTTGGTGGTCCTCTGCTGTCCCCTCTCCAGCAGTTCCCTGTCCTTTTTGAACTGGGGAGCCCAGCACTGGACGCAGTGCTCCAGATGGAGTCTCCCCAGGGCAGAGCAGAGAGGGAGGATGACCTGCCTAACCTCCCATTAGATGTCTCCAGTGATTTCAGAGGGAGAGAGGTGTTCAGTCAAAACAGCTGTACAAAGGGGACTCACCAAAACTGCGCTGTTTAACCACTGTAAGGAGATGACAGTTTTTGAAGAGGGGCAGGAGTGAGGGCTAAGTGGGGCACGCTTCAAGGGGCCAGCAAAACTTCCCACTCCCGCTTTCCAACTCATCCTTTAGCTGCAGCTTCTCCCAGTTTTCAGTTGCTTTTGTGCCAGAGCTCCTGTGCAGCTAGTGAAAGGCCCTTCCTTTTGAGAAAGCCACCAAGTTTACAAACCAGCTGAAAAAGTCTAGCAACTCTGTTAAAGTTTTGGTTTCGTTCAGAAGCCACACAACCAAACCAAACCAAACCGTATCTTAGGTGAAGAGGAAGTTAAGAAGCAAAGCCAGAGATGCAACGATTAAAGAAGGAGAGAACTTTGGAGCTCCCGTGAAACTTGGAACTTTCTCCCCTAGTTTAAAGATGCCAATTGGCTACTGCTTTCCAAACCTGCCCATTCTGTGCAGAGTAAAGTGAAAAAGATATTGCAGATAAAGGACAGAGGACACTCGCTATGTTTCAAGAGCAAATTGGTGTCATGAAATCACTGCACGGGCACATGCACTAGAAAAAAATTAACTTTACATTTTTAGATAAACCCAGGTGACACCAGAGCCTTATGAAGAGTGTGAGTACGTGCACAAAGACATACACGTGCAGAATATACTGAACTGCTTAACATAGTTATGTGGTTTTAATCTTACAAAGACTCTTCATCCAGAAGTCATTTACATTCCAAAATCTAAATGACACTCAATTATAGCTCTCTGCTGTTTTTATCAAAAAGATTCAGAGCCATAACGGGCAAAAAACCTTCTCATGTTGTGGAAAACCTGATGAAAAAGCAAGGTGTGTCTCAACATGCACTTCTTTAGTAACATTTCTCCGTGTATAACACAGGTGGTGTGACAGGAAAGCAGCCATTCGCGTTACGGGTTTTGACCTAACTCCTCACACATTCAGGACAGTGCCCGAGGAGACTCCATGTTTGAGTCTTTAAGGTAGGGGAAATTATTCTCTCTTTTCCAAATTTCCAAATTTTGTCTTCTCCAAAACTTCCAAATTCTTTGGAGGATCATTTGCTAGAGAGCAACCTTCTTTTTCCTGCTTCAAGGGGAATTTAAAAGCAACAACATAAGATTTGCTGGCTCCACCTCAGTTAATTCTCAGGGGAATCCCTACACACAGAGGAGCAGGGATTCCTAAAGCATGCCATGTTGACCCAGCTCTACTGCACGTGAAGTCCTGAGCTTCAGTGAGATCAGAGCTACGACAACAATGAACACCTTAGAAAATCCCTCCTCTAGCTTTCAGATATACCACAATGCCCCAGGTGATTTTAGGAGCTACAGATATCTCACACCTTTTCAAATACAACTTTGTACAGTTGCAGAATGACATGCTGGCTACTTGGGGTTGCTCAGGAGTTAACCAGTGGAGCGTGAAGATGTTAGTAACTCAACACAAGGAGTCTGCCTGGTAACTTACCCGGATTCCTTTGTCACCAGGTAGACCTTGTAAACCCTGAAATACAACAAGACAAAAAAGAACTGTTTTAAAACAAGTAGGCCCCATTGTATTCCATCTCAAGAAGAACGTGTATCCAGGAGTTTGGGGGGGGGGGGTTCCCCACTTGTACCAATTGCTCTATGGTAAAAAAAACAACCCAAACACCCAAATCCCAACTTTTCCTACAGACAACATCCTCTTCACCTCCATTAGGCCACCCAGGCTGTAACAGCACAATGACTACTTTAAGGGTTCTTCAGATAAAAACCAAAGCAGTTTAGAGAATGCACTCCCTGGAAAAAAGCAGCAAACTTCCTTTTTTTGTGTGTTGAACAGCAAAGCAGCTCCACAATTACACAAAACTTGAGTTCAAACACTGGCCCCAGTTTGCAAAAACTAATCCCAACCATGGAAGTAACCTCGCTGAAGGCAGCTTTTGTCCCTGTGATGACAAAACAGGGCCCCCTCAGACAAGTGGAAGGCAGGTACTGAAGCTATGAAAAGGTAAATAGAGCAGATGTGCTCAGAAGCAGCATTCTGGACTAGGATACGTATCCTGGGAATGCCATGCAGCTTCTTTTGGTAGTTTGAGGACTAAGGTGAATTAATGGCCTCCCTTCAGCTTCTTCTGCCTCATTCTGAATCGTTGCTCTGGAGCTACCAAGCTCCTTCTGTTGCTCTGTAGCATACATAAGCTTGTAACGTGGGTTCTTTACCCACCTAACCTAGCTGAAATTGCAAATGCTGTATTACAGCAGCTTCTGAAGCTGTCAGCCACAGCGAGGAAACGGGCACCATAGGCAACGAATCCCTAGCACTCCCATACTTACAGGAAGCCCTGCTGGCCCCATTGGTCCTACAACTCCAGGATCTCCTTTACTGCCCTGAAATGGAGACAAGAAGAGCGTTACATTCCTGTCCAGTACAAACTGGCAGCATAGCATTGCTATAGAAGAAAAGTAAAAGACCCATTTCAAAGCACCTGAAAATCCCACCAGTAAGATAGTCAAAAACTAAGGAGGCCAAGCTGAGAGTCATACGTGCACAAGGAGAAAGTAGTTCCAGATCTAGAAACACCTAGAGCTTCTCTATCCCAGAGAGCTGTGATATCTTCAAAGAAGCCACAGAGCATGGGGCCGTTCTGAAACAAACTCACCCTTTCTCCTTTTGGTCCCGCTGGTCCCGAAACCCCAATTGGTCCTGGAGTACCCTGTAGTTGTAGAAAGGAAAGTGCATGAGGACATTTTTCTTCTAGAGCCTTGTTAAAGCCAGGAGACACTGTTGCTCCTTTAGGAAAAGTGCACAGCTGTGAAGGACAGTCTGGTGGTGGAAGGCATCTAGCACCACTACAGCTTTCAGTGTTGGTGGCGACGGATTCGAAGCAGTCAGGGTAGGCAATTTGAAGAACGTGGGAACTGCTACATAAGATCACACCAGCACCATTTTGAGGAGCCTTATTTTTAATTTTGAAGCTATCTCTTGATAATTGTTCCAGCAGGTACTTCTACCAGTTCCCCAGGAGGGAACTTTTTCTCCTCTAGTTTATATCAGACAAGGCTGAAAGCTGTAGCAGAATAAAGGCCGCTTGGAGATATGATAAGCAATTTCCTTTCCTTTATTTGCTTATTTTCTTTCCCACCCCCGGCCATCAGCTGAGTTGAGCAAAGATGAGAGAGTGTGGTTACTTGGTGGCAGGCCAGCCAGCCATGCAAGCTGACAGACACCATGCTGCTGAGACAGTGCGGATGCGTACGTAGACAGATGCAAACGAAGAGGGGGATCATTCAGTCCCAGTCCCTCTGCTCCCTTTTGGCCATTTATGTCACTCCACCAGGCTCTTAATCATGGAAACCCAAGTCTTTTGATCTGGGAATTGGATCTACAGCTCCTCCACAGAGCTGTGATAGACACTTTTGAGGCCCATTACCTGCCTTCCAGGAAGGACAAAGGAGGAAACTTCCTTCTAACAGCCTTTAAGGAAGAGAGTCTTGCTTTTAACATGAGCTCACAATTCTCAGTCACTGAAGTGGGAGAGTTCTAGGGGAGAACTTTGTAGAGTGGGGCTGATGGTTGGACTCAATGATCCATAGGGTCTCTTCCAACCTGAATGATTCTATGGTTCTAAGTAACCCCCTCCCATGTCAGGAGGATGAGTCACGTGGATCAGGAGAGCTTTTCAGGCAAGTTAAGACCCTCAGAACGTATGGGGAAGAGTAGCTGGTGTGGCACACAACTTCAGTGCAGTGAAGGAAGTAAGAAAATTCAGGCTCTCCTTAGATTCCTGCTCAGGAGTTCACATCACGGAGATCTTAATTACCTGCATCGTTTTAAGATCATCTAGTGCCGTGAAATCCATTGCCATCTCACCCTAAACCTGCCATTTCCCCAGGCAAGCGGGTGCATCAGCTGCCATTCAGGTTCTGTTCACAAGTTAGAGCAGCTGAAATATTTCCAGTTACGCTGAGGAGAACAAATTGCTGGTTTTCTTTTTAGATAACCAAACGGGCTGTCCATGGGGGATGTATGATTTCCTGAGAGGGATTAAAAATATTTCACCCTTATTTAGCAGCTTTTAGCCAAGGAGAGCAGAACGGTTTGCAGAACCAGGTTAGCTTTACTTGTCTCATTCTGAATTTGACAGATTGAGCAGCCTAGGCACAAGGAGCCTATTTCCTTTGTATCTCACAGTGAGTTAGCAACAGCACGGGGGGGGTTGCACCTTCCTGCTCCACTCTTAGATGCTGCTGCCTTTAAGATGTATGTACTAGACCAGAACACACCTCACCACCCCCATGTATCTGGGACTAATGAAAGCACATGCAGCGTTGCTGACGGTGCACGGCATTCTGCTGCTGGGAGGCAAAGGGCTAGTCCTGCTTGCAGAAGGTCTTTTAGATGCAACTTCTCTTCCTGGCGAGATGCTTACCAGAAGAGATGACTGTAAGCACACCCGCTACCCATGGCAATTGAACCTTTAATGCTATGTGTGAAAACAGCACACACAGCTTTTTGCTCACAGGACAAAACACACTGGCATTATTGTGCCTAGGACTGAGAGAGCTGGGGTTGTTCAGCCTGGAGAAGAGAAGGCTCCGGGGAGACCTTACGTCAGCCTTCTGGTCTCTAAAGGGGGCTACAGGAGAGCTGGAGAGGGACTCTTTGTCAGGGAACGTAGCGATAGAATGAGGGATCACGGTTTTAAATTAAAAGAGGGGAGATTTAGATTAGATACCAGAAAGAAACTCTTTGCTGTGAGGGTGGTGAGAGCCTGTCCCAGGTTGCCCAGAGAAGCTCTGGCTGCCCCATCCCTGGAGGGGTTCAAGGCCAGGCTGGATGGGGCTTGGAGCAACCTGCTCTGGTGGGAGGTGTCCCTGCCCAGGGCAGGGGGGTTGGAACTCCATGATCTTTAAGGTCCCTTCCAACTCTAACCATTCTATGGAAAGGTGGCAAGTGAGGCTAGCATGGAGAAAAACAGGATAGAGCCCCCTCACAATAAAGAGTGCAGAAGAAAGCATCATGGAACCATGCAGAGGTTTCATTCATCTTGTTACGGAGATAAAGTGGAACAAGTAGGCTGTGATTCCAGGATCTAGATAGGCTCATAGCATCAAAAGAGACAAGTGTGTGACATCACTTCTCAGTCTAAGTTTAACGCCCTTTCCAAGCCTGTTTTGGAGAAAAGGTGGTTATTTCTGGTGTAAACAAGAGACTGGTGGAAGAGACGAGACAAATCACAATACTGGGGAGGAGGAACATTGGGTAATGGAGAAATGGAACTCACCGGTGGTCCAGGCCTGCCGTCTAAACCTGAAGCACCCTGAACAGACGAGGGAGGGTTAACAAAAACAAGGCAAGAGGGGAGGAGGGTGAGGGAGAAAGGAGAGGGGAGGGGAGAGGTGAGTGAAGCAGTGACTTGAGACAAACATATGCTTGCAATAAACAAAAATTAAGATCTCAAGGACAGGTGATGGTACTTACAAGGAAACCAACGAAAACATAGAAACACTGAATACATATAATGTTGAACTGCAACTTTCAGATCCCCTTAAGAACACAGATTTCCCTCTCTTGCTGCCACAAAGAAAACCCCTGAGGAAGAAGCTCTTCTGTGACAGGTGATGAGAAGGGCAATGCAAGAGCAGAGTTGCCTTTGTGGCAGGCTGGGCAACACAGCTCAGGAAGTGACATGAAAAGCCAAGAAACCTTGGTTTCTCCTGGGGCTCGCTGCTGCAGGACAGCCAGCTAGCACATTCCCTGCCACCCTGATAATTGCTTCTGCTCAGCCTGTCACAAAGACCTCCTTCCCTATCCTGATACCACACCATCTTGAATGAGGAACTGTTTACACAGAAAGCTTCCATTTGCATTCCTCAGGGCAAGATGAGGACTGGGTTTTTACTTTTCACTGCTTCACTGAGGCAGAATCCTTTACATTTCAGCCTTCCAAAGGCACCGTGTTCTCCCCACGGGCTCTGCCCAAAGCCACAGAGAATACCCTCATGACGAGCTCACCTGAGCGCCTAGAGTCAGGTGAGGTGCACCCACACCCCAGAAGGTAACTGCTAAGTTGCACAACTGAAAGAGGGAAACATTTTGCAAACAAAGACATGCACATTTCAGCCAGGAACAAGGGATCTGGGTGAACAAACACAGGCTGAAGTCACACAGCACACAAGGATGCGCTTGGCAGAGCTTGTTTCCAGGCAGTACCTTCAGCAAAAGGAGAGGCTGTGCTCTGCCACCAGTGCCTTTTATGAGGAGGGAGCCTGGGGGCTGGCAGAGCAACTGGATGGGACTGAATGACCACTAATTCATTATCAGCTGTCGGCACAGACCGTGGGTGAAGAGGCTTTTAGCAGACATCAGCCAGGAGCTTCACGAAGTCTTCAGGTTTGTATCTAAAGCTCCTACAGCTTCCTTATAATTGTGCCACGATTCCTCCTTGCTAAGCTAAGCAGTGTGCTGCTGACACTAGTCCAGGGTGACAGAGCTCATCACGCAGCAGGGAACACAAGCAGGCTTCTACCCAGTCAGGGAAAGCCCCAGTTCCATTGCAGAAGTGATAGGGAAGTATTGCCTGGTGGAGCAGCTGGATGTGTCCAGAACCACCACACTTCTGTACCAAGTTTGGCCCAGGTGACAAAACAGCTGGGAAGGTGTTTTCTTTCCCACACTCTTTTGCCTTCTGGTTCTGCTCACGCCCCAAATGCCCTGAAGCACAAAGAACCCGCAGGAAAGCTACTGCTTGTTTTCCCCACTCCTGCCAGAAACGGGAGGAGTTAAAGGGATCACTGATCTGCTTTAACAGATCTCAAAGATGAAGGCTCCGTAAAGAAACTGGGTCTTTAAGTTTAAAAAGCAAAGGCACAGGTTATTTATAGATCATCTCTTTCTTTGACTTCACATATCACATCCCTGCGTGCATCTCCTATTGAGGGATCTTTTACAGCCGATACAAGTTTGGCTCGGAAAGCCCTGCTTGCTTCCTGGATACTTACGGGTAATCCCAGTGGCCCTCTGTCTCCTTTTTCACCCTGGGCACCCTTCTCTCCTTTCATTCCATCAATCCCTGCTTCCCCCTAAAGGAAGGATGGAGCAGAAAATAAACTCACCGCAGCACCACTTATATAACAAACATTCCTCCCTGCGGGGAGCACTGAAGCGGCAGAGAAAACACAGGAGGCAGCAGAGCAATGCTTTAAGCCCAGTTCTCAGCCCACTCTTAAGCAAACCGGTATCACAGAATCCCAGAATCTCAGGGATTGGAAGGGACCTTGAAAGCTCCTCCAGTCCAATCCCCCTGCCGGAGCAGGAACACCTAGAGCAGGTCACACAGGAACATGTCCAGCAAGTTTTGAATATCTCCAAAGAAGGAGACTCCACACCCTCCCTGGGCAGCCCCTTCCAGTGTTCAGTCACTCTCACTATGAAGAAGTTTTTCCTCATATTTAACTGGAACCTCCTCTGTTCCAGCTTGCACCCATTGCCCCTTGTCCTATCACTGGATGTCACTGAGAAGAGCCTGGCTCCATCCTCCTGACACTCACCCTTTACGTATTTATAAACGTTAATAAGGTCGCCCCTCAGTCTCCTCTTCTCCAAGCTCAAGAGACCCAGCTCCCTCAGCCTTTCCTCCTCTGGGAGATGCTCCACTCCCTTCATGATCTTGGTAGCCCTGCCCTGGACTCTCTCAAGCAGTATCAGTCAAATGACCTCCGTGTGAGGTCACTGGTTTTAAATCAACAGCAGGAGGAGGAGATTCGGGCCCTGATGAAGAAGAACAGAGCTCACTTCTCCGTTGCTCTCCCTGCTATTGCAGAGAGTGTCAGGTAAATATAAGTAACCAGAAGTTACATGATGGGGTGGTTTTTATGCTTTAAGATGTGGATTCATTGGAAGGGAACATCAGGTGTCTACAAGCTTTGAAAAAAAAGAAAAGAAAAATGATACTGAGATATTTTTGAAAGGCTTTTATAAATGCAAAGGTATCAATTTCAAAACTTAGGAAAAAAATCATCATTCCTTTGCCAGTGTTATTCCTTCAAGTCTGTATTATGAAGTAGTATTAAAGAAAAAGACACCTTTTTCATAAATTCACGATGCAACTCAAAGCTTTTCTCCCCCCTGCTCCTGTTCAATGCATTTTAAAACATTCTCTCGGTTGCATTTTGAAACAGAAGTGCCAGAAGAACCAGGTTGGCAGAGAAACAGAGAGCCTGCTTGCCATCCTCTTCCACAATTGCAGGACAGCATGTTGCCAGCTCGCTCTACCAGCAACCCAGTTTCCATGTGCTGCTGGCCTACAACACTGTTGGGCTCGAGCACACGCCTGGAAGAGTTACTCCTGCCGTGTCTGCAAGAGGCATGATGTGCTCTCTCAGCTCTAGCGAAAGCCTCGTTACAAAAAGACTTGTTGCACGTTGCAGGGATGGAATGGAAGAACTTCCACACTCAGGACATCTCATTGCACCTGCTGATTAAGCCTACATCCATGCTCTGCTCAAGGTGCAGTACTTCCTTCATCCATAATCCAGCCTCTGCTCTGCAAGACTTTCACCTGCACCTGTTTGGCACATATTCCAAAGACAACTCTACCTTACAGAACTTTCCCAGACACTCGAGAGCAGTGACTGGGGAGTTACAGACCAGCAAGGCAGATAACTGTATCTGTAATCAACACCTGGGGAAAGAAAATGAATGGGGACAAAGATACCGTCCTCTTGAAGACCCACATAGCACCGGTAGCCAGACACAAAGCGTAACCAGAGGAATTAAGACACTTTCCACATTTCCAGTCTCTTCCAACAATCTCAGAGGAAAATCTCTGACCCAGTAGGACTCAGGAGGTGATCATACGCCTGTATTCAGCACTGGGGAGGCCCCACCTCGAGGGCTGTGTGTCCAGTTTGGGGCTCCTTCCCACAAAAAAAAGATATTGAGGCGCTGGAGCGAGTCCAGAGAAGGGCAACAGAGCTGGTGACGGGTCTGGAGAACAAGTCTCATGAGGAGAGGCTGAGGGAGCTGGGGGTGTTCAGCCTGGAGAAAAGGAGGCTGAGGGGAGACCTTCTCACTCTCTACAACTCCCTGAAAGGAGGGGGTAGCTGGGGGGGTGGGTTAGTCTCTTCTCCCAAGTCACAGGCCATGGGACAAGAGGAAAACCACCTCCATTTGCACCAGGAGAGGTTCAGATTGGAGATCAGGAATAATTTTAACAGGGAAAGGGTTGTGAAGGCTTGGACTGGGCTGCCCAGGGCAGGGGTTGAGGCACCATCCCTGGAGGGATTGAAAAGCCCGGTTGCCCTAGTGCTTAGAGACATGGGTTAGTGCTGGGTTTTATCAGAGGGAGGTTGATGGTGGGACCAGGTGATCTTAAAGGTCCCTTCCAACCTGGACAATTCTATGAAAAACCCAGCTCTCCTAGAACACTTCCATTCAAGTATCTTTTCATCCAGGTACTGTTCTGGGGCAGACAAACCAATGGTGCAGGCTGAGCACCTGAGCATCTAAATATTTAGATGGAGATTAAAAAGCTTGTGATCTCCAATAAGAGTGGAGTTCTCAAGTGGCTTTACAGCATTATTTACAGGGTATAGAACCCGGCTAATTTTAAGCTAGAGCTCAGTTACTTTGGATTGTATGATAGGCTGTCCATCCTGTGGTCCAGACCTTGACCCTTCAGACAAAGATTTCAACTATGTTCTCATGGGAAGATTTCCAAAGGCTAGTGGTTTCCCTCTTCCCTAGGTGAAAACTGGGGAAAGTTACCAGTTTTCTGGGTCCTAAAGCGTGAGCTGCCATTCCATTTCCTTCAAGAAAATATTCAAAAGTCTTTTCCTCTTACCAAGATTGTTGGTTTACCAAGTGAACCAATGTTTGCAAGCTACAGAAGCTGCTACTGAAAAATACTCGCACCTGGGACACTCTAGTCGAATTCCAGGACATAAAGTTTTGCAGACTTACCTTCGGTCCTGGGAGGCCCTGAAGACCCTGTATTTGGGAGGAGAGATAAAATATGAGCACCGTTTAAGGATGAGCTTTAAAATCCAGGTATCCCAGCTCGGCGTGCAGCAGAGCTTGGGTTTCGATACACAGCGGACACAACTGTTTCGCCCAGAGGCCTCTTTATTTGCGTAAAGGGCACTTCATGTACCATTCTCCTCTGCTGATGAGGAGGCTTTGGCCAAGAACACCCTGGCAGCAGCCCAGGCTTGCTATTAAGACCCTTTTTGCAGTTGATCCCTTTAATCCCATCCATCCCCTCTTGCGACTGTCTTCCCTTTCATCTCAGACTAACATAACCTTCTCTCTTTTCCTACCCAGCCCCATCACAGCTCTGACCTACCCCAGGGGGTGATTTTGGAAGTGACACTAAGCGTGTTCCTGTTTCCACACTGGAGTGTTTCTGGCTGTTTTCTCCACCCAGAATCCTTGCCAACCTTCCTACTCTATCCCCATTCCCAGTGGCTTGCTTCTCAGGTGGAATCACTCAAAACTTACTGGTGGTCCTGGTGGGCCTTGGGGTCCAGGAGGGCCAGATATCTAGAAAGAAACACAAGTCACTGTTGTAACCTGCTGCCCTCAGCAGGTGAGAGGAAACCGCTCAGAGGGGAGGCAGGGTAGAGGGTACAGAGCTCTACCAGGTTTGGAAACCTGGATTCCCCCTTAAAGACTATGTTAGGAAGTGACAGAAATCCAGGGCCGAATGGCTGAGGAAAAGCAGCAGGACTCTGGGGAGGGTTATGCAGGACTCTGGGGAGGGTTATGCAGCAGTTGCAGAGATTTAGGAGGAGGGAGAGAGAAGCAAATTATTAATTATTTTTTTCTTTCAGAAAAAGGTCCACTTCCACTACTCTACCACTGTTCCTGCCAAGAGGCACAAGGTCAACAGCCATTTCAAAAGATAGGAAAGCAGGTGGCTGGCTCCACACACGTAGAAGAGCGTATTGATACCCTGTGGGACTCCTTGCTGCAGGGCTGTACAAAAGCTAGGGGTGAGCTTTGAGGAGAGAACCGATAAATTCAGGCTGGACTATTTGTCATGAGCTAGACTGTTCTTGTGTAAGGAGACAGTAGGCTATAAGGAGCGAGAGGTGGCTGGCAATTCAGTGCTACGAGATGCAGCTTGCTGTCCTCAGTGAAGGGTGTGTAATAAGAGGGTGGGATGGGCAGGTTTTTAGCAGCACTGCTGCCAAATCATCCCTCCCTTACTGCCGAGACTGCAGAAGGAAATCGAGAAAGGTGACCTACCAATTCCCCTGGATTTCCTTTGTCACCACGCTCCCCAGGCTCGCCTTTCTCTCCCTGCACACAACAGACCCTGTCACCACCAGCAGTACTCCAAAGTCTCACTCCATTAGAAGCCATGGGTGCACCAGGCAGGTGCTGACAAGCAGCAGTTCCCCAAAGGAGGAGCGGGAACATACCATTTATTTCACAAATGGTTCCCCTGCAGCTCTCGTGCACCTCTGCTTCCAGAGGAGACACCCCAGAGAGAGGGTATCTCATGGTTGCGCAAGGGGAGTGCCATAGGGTTTTGTTTGCCTTTCCCCAACAGCTGCCTGACACCTCTCTGCTGCTCTACAGCCTCTGAGGGAGGGAGCACAGCAAGCAGGTCAGCAATGGTGCTGTGCTGGCAGGCAAACTGGGCTGACTTAGCCACACAGGCTCTGCAGGCAGCTGCCAGAACCAGCACCTCCAGGCAGCAACTGGAGCAGATGTCGACAAACTCCTGGTGACACCCAAACACCTAGCTCTAAGGGGCAGAGGCCTGAAGCTCCCAAAATATTTGGCTCTTTGTGAGATGAACCCTTGTGTGTTGCTCTACGCTGTTTTGTCTTTGCCAAGAAGGAAAGAGCACCCTGTGTCTTTTTCACTCTTACTGTCAATCCTGGAAGTCCAATGGGACCCGGCAATCCTGACGGTCCTGGCATCCCTTGGTCACCTCGTTCACCTTTCTCTCCAGTGGGGCCATCAAGACCCTACGGATCAAGAAAGATTTGTGGATTTTATGCAAGACTTATGTCAGGCAGCCATACAAGACATCATTGCAAGAGTTGAGACTGGCTCTGGTCATCCCAAAAACACACTGAAAACCCAGGACAACCACCAGGTGCCCAGGGAAATGCAGGGCTTCGTTAGTATTGACAGGCTGGGGGAGCTGGGGGTGTTCAGCCTGGAGAAGAGGAGGCTCCAAGGAGACCTAAGAGCAGCCTTTCAGTACCTGAAGGGGACCTACAAGAAGGCTGAAGAGTCTGTTTACAAAGACCTGCAGTGACAGGACAGGGGCAATGGCTTCAAGCTGGAGAAGAGCAGATTTAGGTTGAATATTAGGAACAGGTTCTTTACTCTGAGGGTGGTGGCCACTGGAACAGGTTGCCCAGGGAGGTGGTTGAGGCCCCTTCCCTGCAGATATTCCAGGTGAGGCTCAATGAGGCCCTGGGCAACCTGGTCTAGTTGGGGTTGTCCCTGCTGACTGCGGGGAGGTCAGACTAGATGACCCTAGAGGTCCCTCCTGGCTTGGACCATTCTATGATTCTACTGAAACTGGATGTACAAATGCCTGAATATCCTCCTGTTGTTGGATGTGCCAGTGCCCAGAACAGAGATGGGGACTGCTCTCCTGCCTCCAAGGTCTGCTTATGGTCATACAGCTTCCTGGAGTCGGTGCTAGAAACGGCTCCCCAAGAGCCAGCTGTTGTGATGGCAAAAGTTTTATCCTAGCAATCTAGTAAAGAGGCATAAACTCATTGCATCAAACCCTCTTGACCAGTGCTGGGGACACAGAAGTTGTGACAGACTGAAGCTGGGAGACTGGACGCTCTGCCCCAGTCAGTGGCAGGGATGTAAGGGGTTACCCCCATGCAGTTGCCCCCCAGGAAGCGTGTGTGCTGGTACCTCAGCTGCCTTGCTCACAGTCAAGCCTGCTTGCTCACAGCAGCATTTCAGGCTAAGCAACATGCCAGGCAGCAAGCTAAGGAAGTGACACAATGCCCAAACAGCTGGGGACAGCTGCTCCAGCAAGGTGGACAATACACCTGCCAGGGAGCCAAGACCTTACTTTTGTATTGGTACGCCTCAAAGAGCAGTGATGAGGTGCCTCCAGCACCTGCCTCAGGGGGACTCTGAGGTATCTGAGAAGTCCTGGGACCTTGACCCATATGCTGAAGAGCCAGCAGCGCTCCAACAGGCTTCAATTTACTTACCGGTGAGCCCGCTTGTCCCGGCTCTCCTTTATCGCCCTTTTCTCCTGTGGCGCCCATGTGGCCTGGCTCTCCCTTTATTCCAGGTGGTCCATCCCTTCCTGGCAGTCCATGAGGGCCAGGGGGGCCCATTTCTCCAGGCTTGCCACGTGGTCCCTAGAAGAAATCCCCAAAACCAGAGTGAAGCACTTGGAGATAAGAGTAAGGTTACTCCTGCAGAGCAACTCCCTGGCCCAGAGCCTCTTTCACTGCCCATCCTCTCACTCACAGTAACGACGTTTGAGGATTTGTGGGCAGGATGAAGAAGATTTTCCATGCTATCCAAGCTGTTCCTTATAAGTTAGGACTTTGATAAACCCTTAATGCTCACTTTTGTGAGACAAAACACGTTTTTCCTCTGTGGGAAAAGCAACTGTGGAATGTCAGTGACAGAGAGAGAAGACAGCAATTTCGGATAAGACCTATAGAAGGAAAAGAGCAATCCACAGAAGCACTGTGTCTTACCTTTTCTCCATCGTGGCCTGGAGGACCTGGCAAGCCAATTTCACCCTGAAACACAAAATCATGACTTTGGCAGTTCAAAAGCAGCCATTCTGACTCCTTCTACATTCATTGTGATGATGAGGGGTGGGAATTACACAAACAGTCTGCAGGGACCATAGTAATGAATTGTCTCAGGAGAAAAAACAAGATGGAAAGCCCTGTTGAAACGAGGTGTTTTGTGACTTCTTGACAATTTCAGCAGCCTGTTTATCCTGACAGATAACTCACAGCCCCAGTGCTGGAACTTAGTCCCCAACCAACACAATCCCTGCACAGAGATCAGTTCCCATAAGCTGCTTCCTAAAGGGAGGGAGGAGGGGAGGCAAGTAGAAAGGATCCATCATCTTTCAGATAAGGCATTATCGTTGTGGGAAAATAAATTTTCCAGGATATCATCCATGAGGAGGAGTGGTAGAGACCAGCAGGACAGTCTGGTGGTGCTGGACAGGGAGAATAAGAGCATTGAGGAGGGTTGTGGCAGGGAGAATTCTGCCTGGACCGTTGATGTGTTTCCCTTAGATCCACAAGTGACCAACTGAGAAAATACCTTCTGTCCTGGTGGCCCTGGAGGTCCAGCCACGCCTGGAAGCCCGGGGGGTCCCTAGGTAAAGAAAAAGTCCCTTTCAGATTATCAGAGCTTTTCTTTTCATGCTTTGAAACCAAACAACTATTCTGAGTTTAAGGGGAAATTGCAAGGGAATTGTCCCAAGGACTCCTAAAATTGTATTTGCTCGGGAAGCTGGGCAATGGAGCGAGTGAGCAGCAGGACAGCCCAAAGGAAGTTGTAGACACCCGTGTATTTCTTTACATTTTCATGGAAGGAAATGAAAAATACCATATCTATCTGCTCCTGAAACCGAGATGAACTTAACAAGGTTTTCCTTTCCTACCTACAGAAGTATATATTCAGAGCAGAGATCGTAGGAAAGACCGTACTACTCAGATCCCGAGCACAGCCTAAGCAGAGCTAAACAGCACCGGTATTTGGAGCAGATTTCCTGATCACTCTCGGCAGCTACCACCATAAGAAGACCTAGGGAGCAGTTAGGCCAAGCAAGTGGTGATACTTGCACCCATTTTGTGCTGTAATACTGCATTTTAAAAATTCATCTTTTTGACTAACCAGGTTCCTTGTCCTGAGCCACAAAATACAAAGATGCTTTTTTCTTTACTCAGGGTCCAAAGAGCTACTTTGCCTCCCTCTGTCTTCAGAGGGCTTGGAGTCACTGCTGTTTTGAATAACCGTGTTTGTCCAGAACTGCTCTGTCAAGTTCTACTTATCAACGGTGAAAACAGGTCCTCCCATCCCAGAAAGTGTCCACCACGGACTGCCAGCATAAGCTTTAGTGCAAGGCACCCAAGCTTTGGTCAGCCCCCCTTGCTCATCCCTGCCTCTTCTGAGCAGCACTTCTTAAAGCAGAGAAATAAAGGGCTTGATTAGAATTCAAGTACCACCACCAGAAGGCAAGATGAGCTGCTCCTTCAAGCTGTCAGCTGCCCCAACTTTGGCTCCCAACAGCAAAGGCCGAATGTTTTCGCTGCCACCTAAATTGTCAGGCCATCTGCTCAGGATGAACATATGACTATTTGCTTAAAACCAGACAGCAAAGCTAGGAACTCACCATCAAGGCCAAAGTTCGTATTTCCTAGAAATAAGTAAATAAATAAATAAAAGTTAATTTAAAAAAGGAAAACAGTAATTTGAAAACTAAGCTTTTTCCTGGAAGTGGTCTGCTCTCCACTAATGTAACACCAGCCCAAACGAGCGAGGAGTCTACAAAATCAACAAAAGCAGAGCAAACCAAACCAAACCTCAGCTCTGAGTCCCAGGGAGCTGTTATTCTATGATTTTCCCTTTTTCTCAAGTAGAACCCAGAGCTGGGCACAGCCGCCCGCTCACCACAGGCCATCAGCATACACTTCTGAGGAGGCTTTGCTGTCCTTTTATTCACCATCTGCTCCAAGTCATGGGCCACTGGACCTCTACAACCACCAGTGTTTATATATATCAACTAAACAAGGTGCACAAGGCATTCACACCAAAACACTACGGGGATGGAGGGGACCATGGAACAACCAAACACCCCCTTTTGCTGCTGCTGCTGAGGATGCCAGATCTACATTGCTCCTGTGTTTCTGCATCCCCTGGGAAACAGCAAAGCAACCAGCAGTCACTTCATGGGGCAGGAAGGCAGGTGCTCACCTGGAGAGCTTCACTGATATTACCATCGTAGTCGATCACCTCATCCTTCCCAGGCTCTCCTTTGGGACCCTGCAAAATACCATCTCTTTAGCCAGGGCTTGGGTATTGGTCCTTCCCCATGGGCTACTCAGAGCTGCAGATCACCCTGAAAGGGGGTCTCAGAGGGGCCTGTTTCACAAGCCTCTGGTTTTTCATTTATTGAACAAAGCTCTTGAAAGCACATTTTATAGAGGAAACACTACCAAAGTGCAACCAGACAAGCCCAGATTATGAGACCATCAAAGCTGGCATGTCTGGTAAGTGGTGAAGTTGAGGCTAAAATCCAGGAACTGGACTGTCTGGCCAACTGTCAGACATGGGCATGCACCAGACATCCTCCTGCTACCTTTTGCTGACATGCCAAGGGCCCAAGTTCAAACTGGGATGTCCAAACCCATTTCCTCCTACAAAGGAGCTGAGCATTCACCCTGAGGTGGCTCAGACTTTTCCTCACCCTGAGGTGGGGAGTATCTTCTGATGAGGGTATGGAGTGGTAAAACAGCCTGTCTCAGACTCAGCCATTGCCCAGCCATAAGCACTTTCATGATGGTGAGAACATCTGTCAAGAAAGTAGAGGCCAAATCTAGACCTTCAGTGTGGTCTCACTATCCTTAGGTCCCTTTGAAGGGCAAAAACTCTTCAAGTGTTAGTGAAAGGACACCTACCCTTGGGCCCATGGGTCCCTGGTCTCCCGGTGAACCAGGTTCCCCCTGTAACAAGAAGAACATGCCATTAGCAAAGCCTATCCCTTCACTTGCTCAGACTCCAGGAATTGTTCTCTGCTAGTCCTCTGAAACAGCCTGGGACTAGACATCTCAGGTTTAAAATACTCCTTTTCAGCTAAGTTTTGTACTTGTAGGAACAAGTCTGTGAGCTCCTGAACTTGGAGTGGGGCTGTGCAGAAGCACTGTATGTACCTTTTCCCCCCGTGACCCTTCAGCGCCGGGCCGGCCAACTTCACCAGCTTCTCCCTGAGAGAAAGAGAAAGGGAAAGGGCTGGGTTTGCATTGTGGGGAGGGGCTGGAACTCCACTGCTGGCTTTGCCTTTCGAGGAGGAAGAACTGCACCAGCCAATTGCCCCTGCTGTGCCACATCTCCCCGGGTAAGCCAAAACTGCTGCCGGGACTTCAGCAGCTGCCCTTCTCTCCTATCCAGCACAGAGGGAGTGTTCAGCATGAAGGAAAGCACTCAGTTCAGACCCCGAGTAAGTGCACAGGAGAGTTGTTCCAAATACACCTGAGACAGAGCCTCGGATTTAAGTGTTTTGGTGTCCTTTGCCAAGGGTCGGGGTTTTTCTGCTGCTGCTCCTTGAGGAGGCAGAGGAGAAAGGAGAGGGAAGATTTGGAGGGCCTCCTTGGCTACCACAGCACTTGAATCTGAGCAACTGGTTTCTTACAGAACCTCGAGAGAGTTATTTGAGCACAAAGAGGATATTTTCCTCCCAGAAATGGAGTTTACAAGTTCTCTCACTTTCAGCATTTAAAACAAGAAAACTAAAGCACCCCGCAGAAGCTGATATCCCCTCAGCAGGTAATCAAAAGTGGGCACAGATGAATGCAACCTTCGCCCCTTCCTGCACAATCCCTCACATCACACAACTCACTGGAGGTAAAAACACTCACCTTTGGTCCAGGGGGGCCAGGCAAACCAGGAGGACCAGGTTCTCCTTTGCCTCCCACTAGGGCGTTCTCAGCATTTCCCTTCTCTCCCTGTTTGCAAAGAAGAACAAGCCAAGTGTCACAGTTCAGTCTCTCCACCTCCGTGATTTCACTTGCCAAATTGTTGGCTTAGAGAGACTGGGCCCAAGACAATGTCCATCAGCTGGCCCCTTCATAGCCCAGAAACAGCACTGCTCCAAAGCCACCAGCTGTCCAGGAACCATACCAAGAGAATTCTGTCTGGGGGCTCCACCTAGAGCCCTGCCCCAGCTATTGGCAATCCCTTTAGCTGCAGTGCTGCTTCTCAGCCCTTATCCCCCAGGGCTGTATAAAGCTGCCTGTGGACACACCTCATCCCTGGGCCTCCAGTTCAAACACCACTGTTTTCTCCTGCTCTTGAAATTGTGCTGATAAAAACCACCCCATGATGGCTTTTGGGGTTTGTCTCCCCCTGGACCTGTGGGCATCAGCCAGATATCAGCCCTGCAGGGCACATCACTTGCACAGAGCAGATACAAAGGCAGTAACAGGAAAGCTTTGCTTGCACAAAAGTTGTCGTTGCACCCTCGTCCTTTCCTGCTATGGCCACTGTCATTCAGTGCACTGTCCCCTTTCCCAAAGAAAAAGCACCCCTTGAAAGGCTGACTTGCAAGGCAGGATTTCTGCCCAAATCAGAAGGCCACAGCTTCAGAGCTTAGCTTTAGCTGACCTGCCCTGGGTCTCTCCAAGCACAAGGCAACTCTTCCAACCCAGAGCACAGCGGTGCAGCTCCCAAAAAGCCCACCTCCTCCTCACGTGGGGATCTTGGAGCAGGAGGGAGGCTGAAACACCACCTTACATCTGAGGTCATGCTTTTAAAGGGAAACACAATTGTGTGGTCACTTTCCCAGGACCATAGCCTCGCCCCTCACTGCATGAAGGCACGCAGTTCCTCACAAAAAGGCATCCTTGGTGGGACACCATCACATCCCTGGCCGGGGCTGACACCCAGCCGAGCTCCACAGAACATGCTGCTGGTACGCTGCAACAGTGACCTAAGGGTGCATGAGCTGTGCATGGCTGGCATAAGAGGAAGGAAAGGAGATGACAGTGGCTGCCCCCTGCTCCCACTCCCCCCAAAAAATAATCAGAAAAGATACAAACCTTCGTACCAGGGAGTCCAGGAAGCCCAGGGTCACCAGCTCGTCCCTTCTCACCCTGTTGGCAAAACAGACATGGTTGGGTTGACTCTGCAGGCTCTGTCCTGGAGAAGCATCCACAGGATGAGCTGCTTCTGGTTTCAAACCCTCTTTCCCTTCCCCAAGAGATTTTATTTGAGGCATAGACAAGGCATCCTCCAGCAGTACCTGCTCAGGCCAGAGAATGTTTCCTCCTATCCTTTTGGCTATCTCTGACATCATTGCTGTTTCTCTCCAAAGGAAGGTGAGTGGGAAAGGGATCCAGGATCCTCCTCCCTTGTGCATCCTCCTTACCACTCTGGTCTGCTAAGCCCTCTCCCCTGTCAGTCCTGCAGCACAGGTTCTCCCCGTCCCATAAATCCAGAGAAGCTGTTGCCCAGGGTGAATTTTATTTGGAGTGCAGGACTTTCTCCGTGTCCTGAGAGAGTTCAGCAATTTTCACGTAAATTGTCCACTTCTTGAGTCTATCCCAGTTTTCACACCTTCTCATTACACTGCTTTGCTCTCTCTGGCAAAGATCTCACAGCCAGCATTCTCACACCTCCACACCTCTCCCAAGGGTGCTCCTGTTCCCCAACTCCAAATCCCAGTCTCATCATGCTCTTAAAAGAAAACAGGAGTGGCAAAAATGGCAAAGGTGATGGTATAAAACCCCTGAGGTGATGTGTGGAGAGCAAGGCCTGCAGGCTGGGGAGTGTGGAGAATGCCACAAGGCAGTGAGCAACAGAGGGCATCCAGCACCCAGCATTCACTTGGTGCAGCGACTTTGCTTAGTTCACCATAACGTCTGGGTCATCCTTTGAACGTTGGGGCTCAATTAATGGCCTCTACATTAACATTAAATTATATCCAACCCATTCCACCCAACTGCTGAACCTATGGTTTCCAGCTACAGCGTCCTGTTCAGAAGCCTACACCTTGCCAGGACAAAGAGCCGTATCAAAGCTTTCTGGTACCATGAAGAGACACTTCAAATGCACCATCAGCACAAAGTGTGTTCTTACCTGCAATCCTCACACCTCCAAGACTGAACAACTTGTACAGATCACAAAGAACAATTCAAAACCCCTTCCTTCCCCGCCAGCAGCTGCCCAGCTTTCTCCACAACACCGGATCAGCAAGGCTGGCGAAGAGTCCCCCTTTGATGCCATGCTGTTGCCTGCAGAGGCTGGTGCTGCACACCAGCTCTTGCCCAAGCTTAAGGACACGCAGGGGGCTTGCATCAATGCTCTAGGAACAGACATGCACTGGTGGCTCCATGGAAAATAATTAACTAGCAGCAATCTTATTTCTTTTAAGGCAATTCTGGAGTGCAGTGACCCCTTCCTCTGAGGTAATTTGGCCTCCAGCCACCTGTAAGGCCAACCCAGAGCATGCACTTTGCTGCCATAAATGAACGCTGCTCTCCCTGGAAAGAAAGAAAACATTTGCAGGACCTCGTGCCCAAAGAAAAGGGTTGGCCTTTGGGATTTTTGTAAGGGCATAATCTCTACTCCTGTCCCAGGCCTTCTAGTCCCTAATTCTGCCCTGCTCTGCTTTTGGTACGCTACTTTTCATTCAAGGGACTAGTTTTCAAAACACACACCCAGAAGGGCAACTGAAAACATCCTGTGCTGCCTGACCAGAAACGTAAGGAAGCAGATTTCTTGAGGAGGGAGGTCAGATTACTGAATCCTTGTTTAGGGTGCTATTTTTGGAGTCAAAAGATGCAGAATGAATCATTCCCAGAACAAGACTCACTCTCATGCTGCCCTGCCTGCCACCAGCGCTCCCCCCCTCTCCCCCCCCACACCTCCTGCATGCAGGAACACACAAGCACACTTCACCAAGGGGGGCCAGAAAAGGACACATAATCCCCTGCAAGCACGACAAGGCAAGGCAAAGCAGGCTCCCGCCAGCTCCCCCCTCGCAGGGAACACAGCGCAGCACTGCCCAGGACACCGAGCCCAAAGACGCAATGTCCTACCCGCTGCCCCCTCTTCCCTGGCAAACCTGGGGGGCCCATCCTCCCTGGGACTCCAGGATCTCCCTTCGCGGAAGGGGAAGAGAAGAGACAGAGAAGGTGTCTGTTATACGGCTGTCGCATGCTGTAACATAACCCAGCAAGCCTCAAACAAGAGGAGCCAGCTGTTGAGAAACCAAGCTGGCTGCTTAGTGATGGAGAGGGACGGGGTATTTTGGTAGCGTGCCCGCCACGGGAACTCAAACCGGGTCACGCCGCACGGAGAGGGGAGACCGCGCTGGGCAGTTCGCATGGTGCATGGCAGAACACCTCCCTGCAGTACCTTCTGGTGGACATAGAAGTACCAGGAGGGGACAAGGGAAGGGGGAGAGGAAACGTGCTTGCTAAGCAAAGTGTGCTGTGCATATTTTGTGGCATAGAGAGAGGAGGAGGAAGGCAGCCGGAGGATATTCCCGTCACCGCAGTGATGAGCGGGAGGGAGGGAGGGAATCTCTTTGCAGTATGGTCCCACTCTCACTCAGCATCCCTGTATGCTACTGCTGTTTTGCTTACCCTGGCAGGTGCCAGTAAGGCCTGGATTTGGGGACTGGGAAGTGCAGAGCCATTCTGCAGCTCTCTCAGCTGCTTTGGGAGCGGGGCGGGGAAAGATACAAAACCCAACGAGAAGTGCAGGTTCAGAGCAAAGTCTTCTGAGAGTACCTTTTCTCCTGGAGTCCCAGGCTCGCCCTGGTGAGAAAGAGACAGAAAAATAAAATGAAGAAACAGGAGAGAGTGCAAAACCTCCTAGAGCTATCAGAGTGGAGGAAAGAACATTCATCTATGGAGGCCTTGGATGTAAGGGTGTGAGGGTGCTTTAAATGCACATTATTATTTGTGCCTGGAGCTTGTTTTCTTAGCCAGCTCCTTGGCTGCTGTGAGAAACTAGCAAGCCTCAGACAAGACACTAAGGAAGAAACTTGCAGTGTTTCAAAAGAAGGTTTAGCAGACACTAGTGAGCATAATAAGACAAGACTCATCTGCTGGCATTAAGGATTTCACTACTAGCGCTATGAGCACAGGGGATGAGCAAAGCTGCTGGGTTTGGGGGAGGCTGTGTTGATATGGAATTAATGCAGCATTGAGGAGGAAAACCCTCCCCACCAGCCCTGGAGATGACTTCTTTATTTCTGTCTTTTTCCCCAGCGGCTAGAGGGAATCAGGACAACAGGTCATCGTCTCATTGCACATCTTGGATCCCCGGAGTAACTTCTAGACCCCTAAATCTGCACCTGACCCTTTGCTCTGGTGCCATCCGGACACAGCTGGGGAGCATCAGGAGTTGACCAGCCTCCCTGCCCTCAGAGGAGCGGACGAGCAGTGGTGATGCTGGAGGAGGGTCTAGTTTCTCGGCCAAAAGCAACAGCAGTTCTGATAGTCCCCTTTAGTGGGAGCTCTCCGACTATTTTCCCCTGCCTTGAGCTCTCCCAACTCCAGCCCTTCCTCTTAAGCCTCCCCTCCTTAAACCGTTGCAGTGTCGAGTAAAACTGACCTTCATCCCTGCAGCGGCCATCCCAGGAGCGCCCTGGCAGAGAGAGGAAAGACAGAAACACCTTGTTTGAAATTAATCGGGGACAAACCTTTAAAAACAAACAAAAAAGTATTTAAAGCCGGGTGGAACTACAAAGGCAAAATCCACATCTTTTCCTTTCCAAAACTCAGAAGTAATGCCGAAACACCACACAGCACGCATCCTCCTTCCCTGTGCAGGGCCTTCACCTACAGCAGTGGCTCTGCTTTCCAGAAAGCTCCTCCAAAGGCAGACACCATGAGCACAACCAAGTCAAGACAAGCAGATTTCCACACACCCCCCCTAGTTTTAGTCCTGCAAGCGAAGCAAAGGCCAACAAGCAGAACAGTGTCCAAAAACTGAGGAACGAAAGACAGGCTGAGGACCAAACACTCGGTTTAATGCTCGATCCCAGATACATCAGCTGAAGCATCCTGAGAAAGCCCAAGCTCATAACCCTAGAGCCTTGGTTTTGCTATTTCCCTTCAATTCTGTTTTAATCACAGAAGGCAAACCCCTCAGGAAAACGTTTTCAGGAGAGCTCTGAAGCCAGCCATCTTAAGGGAAAATAAACATTCCTTCCAGGCACTGCAGTTGGGACATCATCCTGCAGGACTGAGGAAGCCACCACCGTGGGACAGCGGAGTCCAGCCTGCCCCCGCCATCTGAGACAGGTGCTTCGAAACCCAAGGAGGCAGCCGCTCCCGCAGGGACAGTCACATTTCCCTCGACAGCACTGATGCAAAAAACAGGTCTTCCCTCTCTAACCCTTCGCTCCAAAACCTCTGTGTGCCCTTGTGTTAGTATTAGTTAGGTCCTGGTGAAAAGGTCCGGTTACAAAGGCAAATAAGGAGGGATAACAAGGGTCTAAGGAGAAGGGAGGAGGTGAAGCAGTGTTAGAAGCTGGGAAATGAGGAAGGGTTGGGGTGTAGCACGAGGCAGAGAGGAGGACTGGAAGCCAAGTTCAAAGTGAAGAGAGCTTGGAAAAGTTCAAACAAGGAGGAGTGGGGAGCCAGAGAGCAGCAGGATCATACCTCTCAGCTTTCTGAAACAGAAATCGGGGACAAAGCTAAAAAACACAAGGACAGAAGATGGAGATCAGGGATTCTATGCAATAAATGGGGGGACAAAAAATTAAAAAAAAAAAAAAGAATACCAGACATCCTCAGGGGGCATGNAAGGAGAGAAGATGGAGATCAGGGATTCTATGCAAAAAAGGGGGGGAAAAAAATTAAAAAAAAAAAAAAGCATTCCAGATCGTCTCAGGGGTCAGTAGGTTTTAATGAATTCGGACTAGAGTCATGAAAGGGATTGCATGCAGCAAGTGGCTTGGGTTAGGCTTTCACAATGCATTTGGGATGCCTGTTCCTCACTCTTCAGCCTTTAAATAGCAGCAAATGCCCACGGTGGCATTTTCTAGTATTTATCCTAAAACTGCAATGCACACACATGCAGGTTTGCTCACACACTGGCCCTGATTCACCGCTCCATTAGTCCAGGTTCACACTTGCATAACCCTCTGATGGCAGTGGGCTAACACACATCACCCAAGGTCGCGGCCGTCACTTGGGAGCCCCAATTTACCAAAACATCAATTCTCCAGAAACATCAGCAATTGGCTGCTCTCACTAGAGCGAAGCATTAAGACCCTGATGTTGCAAGACAGCATCAGACCGGGCATGCCATTTGCTTTGTCAAAAACAATTCTTCCCCCGCCACCTCCTCGGTAAATTAGGCCCCACGTTTTGCACTTTGGAAGCATCAGATATTCAGCTGAGGATAGTCATCGACTAACAGACACACACACAAAGTTCAGGTGATGCTTGTGCATCAGGGACAGTCGAGTGGCAGGGGTGAGGGCAGGCAGACAAGCGTCACTCCACTGCTTGCAAGGTACCTTAGTGCCATGTCTTCCTGGCAGCCCTGGCATGCCTCTCTCCCCCTGGAAGCAGAGGAAGAAACACAGAGAAAGAGAGCAAGAGACACGACGTGAGTCCTTCCAGGGCTCTGTGAGGACTGATTAAGGCACTGGTGATGGGAAAGCTTCCAGGGTGAGGTGGGGCACAACCCGTTTCCCCACCTGACCCCCACCAAGTTGACCAGGGGGCCATTTCCCACCAGCGGCACCTCTCAAGCCTGTTGTGTACAGCAGGACTGACCCTGCTGGAGGTACCACCTTGAGGGCTGTGTCCAGTTTGGGGCCCCTTCCCACAAAAAAAGGCATTGAGGGGCTAGGGCAGGTCCAGAGGAGGGCAACGGAGCTGGTGAGGGGTCTGGAGAACAAGTCTCACGAGGAGAGGCTGAGGGAGCTGGGGGTGTTCAGCCTGGAGAAAGGGAGGCTGAGGGGAGACATTAGCACTCTCTCCAACTCCCTGAAAGGATGGTGTAGCCAGGGGGGGGTCAGTCTCTTCTCTCAAGGAACAGGCCATAGGACAAGAGGACACTACCTCAATTTGCACCAGGGGGGATGAGGAGGGGGGTGGGGGGCGGTTCAGTGGATATTCAGTGGATATCAGTAACAATTTTTACACAAAAAAGGTTCTTAATCCTTGGATTGGGCTGCCCAGGGCAGGGGTTGAGGCACCATCCCTGGAGGGATCGAAAAGCTGGGTTGCCCTAGTGCTTAGAGACATGGGTTAGTGATGGGTTTTATCAGAGGGAGGTTGGTGGTGGGACTGGATGGTCTTAAAGGTCCCTTCCAGCC